>JAMKCH010042914.1:0-18000 GCA_023653785.1 Ophioderma brevispina
AAACTTTGTCTGTTCATAAATATTCAACCACAACTGCAATTATCCCCATTAAAGCTTTCACAAAACTTCTGACGTTCATAGATACAGTACGAGGGGTAGTGCTCACAATTTCATTGTGCCAAAAGTGAAAAGTCCTTGCTGATTCGCGTTTCTTTTCAGTGAATTAGGGAGTGGAATTCACTCCCTGCAAACATTAAAAAGTATTTGCAACATTTCAGGCTTTAAAAGTGCAATCCGCAGGTTTCTCCAATGAGGTCCGATTTATGGCCGTGTGCTATATATTTTCAATGTGTTTTTTATATTTTATCCTTGTATATTTCTTGTGCCCTTTTTTTTTCACATCTCTTTTGCTAATCTTTTTAAGGACCCGGCTCCTTTTAAATAATTACCCTTAACTACACTACTTAGTCATGAGTTTCCTGGTTTTAAATCAACTGTATTGTTTTTGTGTAATCATCTATTATGATCCTTAAGTGGCATTTATTGTCTGTTATGTGGTTTTTAGATATGTTTAGTATTGTATGTTGAATTAGAACCAAATAAATCAATCACTCAATCATTACTATTCGTAGAAAGTTTTATTCAAACTTGCAAACTGCTTTGTGAAGGATAACGATATAAACAGGATTTCAGGAACACGGATCAATTGTGTTTGTATTTCAAAAACATAAAACTAAACTTGAGAATACAAGGACACGAATAAGTGTCCTAAGTGTTGTTTCCAAGATTTTGGAAACGCTCGTTTCATCTCAAACTTGAAACCTTTTTACTTACCAACAATTTGCTGTAGAAAATCAGGTCAGGTTTCGAAGCTCTTACTCTACTGACTCCTGCTCATCAATTGTTCGACCAAAAAACTCAATCTTCAAAAGGTCTTTTCCAGTTATGCCATACTTGATTTACAGAAAGCTTTTGACACAGTAAAAATCATAATATCCTGTGTAACAAGCTCAGCGAGGGGGTGGAGTCATGGAGTGGTTCGCTCGGATCTCTTTCAAACGAACTCACTTTTGAAAATTACCAATGTCATTTCTACAAACCTTGCAAATACATGTGCGTTCCCCAGGTAGCATTCTTGGCCCGATTGCTTTTCTCCTGTTATGTCAATGTATGGTCATAAGTTTGGACCAAACCCCCCCCAGATGTAACTAATGTTATAATGCTGAACGATAGTGCTATTTTATTCGCTCATCGTGACCCAAATTATATTGCTACAAAATTGAGGGTAAAGTTCTCGAAACATGTCATGACTGGCTCGTTGACAACAAATTATCTCTGCACCTTGGCAAGACTGAATGTATTCTCTTCGGTTCCAAAAGGACAGTGTCTTGCCACCCCTAGTTTCAGCATGTAATTGCATGGGGGTCAAACTATTTTGTGGTCGTGAGAGTGTAAAATACCTGGGAGTTGATATTTACCGAATGGTTCCGGTAAGCGATGCTGAGAATGTGATAAACCAAAGCATTCCTTACGTTTTGAAGTATCTCTAAGCGCAAGCTAGCTTTGTCTCATCAAGCTGGTCGTAAGATCCTGTTTCGTTCGGCTTTATTCAGTGCCAGTTGATTATGCTGTTTCAGCATGGTATTCGGGTCTAAGTCAGAACTCTAAAAATAGCTTCCAACTGCCCAAAATAAAATGGTCAGGTTTATTTTGAACTTGGGACCCCCGGGTGCACGTCGGTCAAGATAGCTATCTTCTCTTATTTCATGAGTGTTAAAACACAGAGTGAATTTGTTAAAAAACTTTGTCATGTTCAATAAAATATTCAACAACAACTGTGGGGGTCATATATCCCAATTGAAATTTCACAAAACTTTCGACGTTCATAGAGATACAGTCAGGGGTAGTGCTCACAATTTCATTGTGCCAAAGGAAAAAGTCCTTGCTGATTCCAGTTTCTGTTTCAGTGCATTAGGGAGTGGAATTCACTCGCCTGCAAACATTAAAAAGTATTGCAACATTTCAGGCTTTAAAGGTGCAATCCGCAGTTTCTCTCAATGAGGGGGTCCAGATTTTATAGGCCGTGGTGCTATATTTTTCATGTTTTTTATATTTATCCTTTATATTTACTTTGTGCGCCATTTTGCCACAGCTCTTTTGCTATCTTTTAAGGACCCTCATGGAATAAGCCTGCAATACGAACTTTCATGAGTTATCCTGTTTTAAATCAACTGTATTGTGTTGTGTAGATCATCTATTATATCCTTAAGTGTGCAGTTATTTTCTGTCTGTGTGTTTTTAGATATGTTTTATATATTGTGTATGTTGAATTAGAACCAATAAAATCAATCAATCAATCCTATATAGTAAGAACATTTTTAATCAAACTTAGGGCACTGCTTTGTGAATGATAACGTATAAACAAGGTTTCAACGGACATTGTGTTTGTATTTCAAAAATAAAAATAAATTGAGAATACAATGAACAAGAATAGTCTTTCAAGACAACCAGCGCTAGCGAGGATGTTAGTAGTACTTAATATGTTAGTGTAAATATTGGGATCATAGGAAACCTGTCGTATTAGAAGAGAATTATATAACCAAGTAGAATATTTCAGGCATCAACCATAACTCATGCATCATCAACCTTTATTAATTTTGAAATCCCACTGGTTTGAAAAACGGCAGCCTTGAGACAGCCATATCCATTTCATAGGTGTTATGATTGTTTGGCAAATTTGGAACATTGGTGGTAGTTTTTTTCATCAAATAGATTCTAAATATTTTAACCACAGTCCATGGCACAGAGTATTACAAAATTCAACTTACAGGAAACAAGGTTTTTAAAAGAACAACGCTTGTCACTATGAGTGCTAATGAGTATCAAAACTCGGATGGCACGTCAATAGCTTTCATTCACAGTGTAATTTTAAAGAAAACACACCCTCTGAGTTTTGGGCATGTATAATCAGGATACCTAGAATGACACAAGATCAGTTTATTTCATGCCATGTACAAGTACAAACCCACTGAACTGTGCCCTTGATTGATTAGCATATTGTAACGCATAGTGTGTTGGTTTCTGGGCATTGTACACTAATGGTACTCCTCAAGACCATTGGTCAATCATCCATTACAGTGCAATGAACTTAGGTGATCCATTGTGATGGGTGGGTGTCATCCAATCAAAAGTTTTGTTTCTAGCTGCTTAGGAAGTTTAAATGAATTTCTAGTAGGGCCATATACCATGTCCTAATTTTCTTTAAAAATAATGGGGAACCAGAGTACTTTGTACTGCTACATGAGACAACCACCCAACTCTGTGCATGACTTGAATTCTGCAATCATTTGCTTGCTGCATCATAATGCAGGTATAACTTGCACTTTTGTGGCTTTTATCACTCCGAATTTATAAACCATCTTCGATGGAAAAACTAGTGGGGTGTTACTGTAGTGCACAGATCTTATGTGAGTGTGGCAAATCCGGATAAAATTGTGAATTTTGGTACACAAGTACTTAATACATTGATAATCAAAAAAAATTGATGGAAGCACTTGCCACACCCTTTCATGGCCCCCAGCTGGTGTCAAGGTTACACAGGGTAAAATTTGTAAAAAAATGTTCCATTGTGTTGAAAAGCACACCATGATGTCTGTCTGGTCACAGGATTCCAAAAAGGTACATAGTTTTATACTACCTGTGGGACTTATATTTTAGGAATTATGGGTAAAAGACTGGTAAAAATTGTAAAATCATTTTGGGTTTGTACAGGGGTCGCAAAAATTAAAAGTTGGTCCAATTTTTGTAAAATGTGGTTCAATGGTTGGTTGGCTCATGAAATGAATATGGAATAGTTTTGAGCTATCTTACGTGTCTGTGTTATTAACCAAAATGCGAATAAATCTACAGCTATTGGCAAGCTATTGGGATTCTATTGACCTTGACCTATTGTTTGTGGCTAACGTGAAAACTAATCATAACATATAAGGCAAACTTTTCCTTATTTCAATCTCTTTAGCTAGGGAAACAATTTGCAACCCATATTGACTGAATCAAAGCAACTTTTGATCCATGTACACACCAACATTGACTTTTTCACATTTTTACAGTTTTTACCGCATAACTCCGGAACTATAAGCCATAGATTGTAAAACTATCCTTTTTGGAATCCTTGTTGACCAGACCAACCCATGGTGTGCTTTTTTAAATCACATTCAGAACATTTTAATTTTTGACCCCTGTATAGACCTTCAAACCCAAGCTGGGGGCCCATTAAGGGGTTTGGCAAGTGCTTCCATCAATTTTATGGATTATTCCCCCAAAAATGCCCTAAAGAGCTTGTGTGCAAAAAATTCACAATTTTGATCTGGAAGCGCACACTCTTACACTACAGTCCCCTGCTTAAACATTACACAACGCAGCCCAAAGCAACTCCCGCTGTGCAGTTACACCAACATCAGGTCACGCACTGCTGCCCATTTCAAAACCCGGACATTTAGCTTCGCATTTCCCAAGAAAAATCGATGGACCGTTGTATAATTTTTCCTGTCTAAATGGTCCCTTATATACCACCCGAAACCGTTCAACAGAAAAACTTCTAACGGTCCAGCTTATTTTTGTTTTAAAAACAAAAAAAAAAAACCTTGTAATTAAACCCTAATATCAAATTTCCACAGACGCCTACTAAGTCTGTTGAAGAACTCTGGGTTTGAACAATGACACTCATAACAAAGCTATCGGGATGTTGTCGGCTGCTCTGCTATCATTCATAATTGCACCCGTGTTTGGCAACACAAACATCATTTCGCGGAAGATTCAACTGCTAGTTATTTTTATTCATTTTTTTAAATATTTATGTTTGTGTTCGGACATCAATTTTCTCCTAAATTTTTTTTTTTTTTCGATCTCATAGAAAAGAAAAGCATGGCAACAAAATAGGCCCAAATGCAAGCTCAACGGTTCTATCAAAATATTACCGGTTTGACCAATAAAGCATTGTTTAAAAATCGATATTACCCACAGCACAAAATATCTATCGGAAATGCACTGTTTTCATGAAAATCGACCATAATATGTATTGTATGACCAAGATCTTGAAATAACCTGATAAACAATAGAACTCAAATATGGATACTTAATGATCAAAACACTTATCACTCACTTCAATCGGGATATTTTTTATAATTTCTGGTGTTGAAAATCGACTGTAGCCGTATTGGTCACCATCTTGGAGTTTGTCCTAATATTAACACAGACCCTGAGTTCCTAATTGGTCAAAAAAAGACTACCACACATTTTTACGATTATTTTACGATGATTAACCAAATGTTTTTTATTTGAAGGTTTTTAATTTTTTAATTTTATGGTGTTTTTTTGTGTTTTTAAATCAAAAATATCTCCCACAATTTCATTATGGGATTTGACATTTTCTACGACGATACATGCAATACTAGACTGTCCGCTAGACAGCAGCAGTGACTGCGTATATTTGTAGATACACTGTATGAGTTCATTTGGAAAGAATTGAAGAAAGGCTGTCTTTGCTTTGCTAACAAGCTAAAATTTAGAGTTGTCAACGTTTTCATCGTGATAGAATTGCCTTAACCCATCTTTAAAGTTTAACGCCGATTTTCAACCCTTTTTGAAGCGAGAGCTAAAACGGTGATTTGTGTGTATCCAGAGTAATTTGTAAAATTAATATTGGTGGACGAAAGTGCTTTACATTCCCGGTTTACATTTCGCTCATAACTTCCAAACCTAAGATTTTACTTTGTAAATTGATACCACCATCTTGATCGCTACCAGTCAAATCTGGGCTTCTGGGGACGAGGCTATTAGCGAGCATGGCCCTTATATGAATTTCAGCTCATTTCGTTCTGAATAACCACGATCTCATACCGTTTTTTCCATTGTTTTAAAACAGATTTTCATAGCCGATAATCGGTCAATAGGCTTTTATTCCTTACCTGTTCTCTTGACTGCGTGAATACCGTGAAACAACTACAAAAAAGAACCACAGAGGTAAGTTCTGATACATAAAAAATATTTAAAAAGTTCGCTTTTTTGTTTTTACCTAAGGGGGTTTGATTTCCTATTTTGAGAAAATTAAGAGGTAGCACTAATAGAAAACACAATCCGACATGACGCAACTACACTGAAAACATTACTTTGTCACAAAAAGGTCTTATTTGACAAATTAAAAAATTGTCATCCAAATTATTTTTTTTATCGTTCAAGAAAATAAAGCTAAATATGTTCAATTAAGGCCCCATAAGGCGACGAAAAAGAAAACCCTGTTATACGGGCGAGTGGACCTTTCGAGTAGGGTCGGGCGAAGTTTTTCTTTTTTAATTTTTGTTTTCTTTTCTGGAGCTCAAAATTGGCCTAAAATAGCCCCAAAATCTGAAAAATCAAGAGAAAAAAAAATGAAAAATCTTTACAAACAATTTTCTTAAAAAATATTTGCCAAAATTGATAATTTGGGCTAAAATAGGCTGATTTTACATGATTTTTGGAAAAACTAGAAAAACAAAAATCTGCAAAACTGAAAAATCAGGGTCGGTCGGGCCCGTAAAACAGGGTTTTTTATTTTCGTCGCCTAAGTAGTAAAAGTCTACAGTGAATTTGCAAATAGACTTCAATACAAAATAGTCACTACTTTCAGATAATATGTAAAATTAAATTCCGTATTGAATAATGAAGCCGGATTTTTCAGCGGTTGCCATGGCAACCAGTCCGCAGCCAATCAGCAAATACTTGCATGTAATTTAAAAAGTATGATAGATATCAAAAAAATCTCTTCATTGTTAAATAGAGCATATCTTTCTTCAACTGTGTGCCAAATTTGGTGTGAATTGGATGTTTAATGGCGGAGTTATGTGGGAAGAGCTGAATCATATTAGCCGAATATGCAAATTAGAGAAAATGGCCGACAAAGATTTTCATTAATTTTACATATGTTGTATGTGATATTTCTGAATACAAAATCATGTAAATAACCAAGTTTAGTTGTGTTTCTCTTGGTATTATTATTATTAGTACTTGTCTCCAAAACATTTGAGATAATTATTTCATGAAAAATTAACACTTTTATTAAAAATTGTAGTAGGGATTTTAAACTCACTATTTATGTACTTTTATGGTTGAAAGTGATACTTTTTTTTAATGAAATATTGAAAAAACATATGTATCTACTTATTTTTACCAAAATCTCATTTTTGATGGTTTGGTTGATTTTGCTGAAATTTTTCACTACTTATGGGGCCTTAACAATTACCAGCTAATCAGGTCAAGAACCTCTCGCCCTATACCATGTATACCACCCATACAATTGTGGTGAGAGATCATGTGGGCCGATTAAATGGGCATTCTTTGAAATCTATCCATTCGTTTTCCTACCATAAATCAAATGCTACGATCACCAAATCTGGTCAGTATAAGCACTGACCCTAGGCCCACATGAGGTTTACACAGATTGGGGTCAAAGGTTATGCGGGTGCCACAAATCAAAATGCTACGATCATCAAAGTTGGTCAGTATAAGAACTGACTCTAAGGCCCGTATGAGATGTACACAAAATTGGGTCAAAGGTTATGGGGTGGATTAAAGGGGCGTTCTGTGAAGTTATTTTTGGTTAGGTTGACTGGTTTTTGGACTCTCCTGACCAAACGCTTCGGCCAATTGCAGCCAAACCTGATCAGAAGAACCAATATAATTATGGTATTCTATTTGTGTACACGTGTACACAAACTGATATCTAATTATATCACTAAGTATTGAATATTGTCCATACATAATACCGAGACACAAAATACACGCCTATATTTGTGTCTGTACCTTAATTAAATATTATTCTTGTTTCCAGAAAAGTCAAATTATCATCCAGATCCATTGCACTTGCAGTGTTGTACATGTCAAGCTTATCTTTTTAGATTACGCTGTCTTCTGCATCCATTGGTACATTTGCAACTGATGATTGCACAGTACGGTTCACCAGTAAATGGAAGCCTCATCCATTTCATCTTCCACTGTTCATTGGACGTTTCGAAAGCCCATCCAAAGTCTCCTGCATTTGGCCACTCTGGTGCTTTGATAATTGTTTGGCCCATAACCTACCACGTATCCTACTTACAACAAATGCTATGCTAGTGCATCTTGTGTTAGTGAAATGTTTCCAATTTCTGTGCTTTTTCTGAATGAATAACATCTGCCTTTTACTATTATTGCCTGCAGATGTTACTAGAAACTAGAACAAAGTTCAAAATGGAGTCTGTTTTCACCACTAGACAGTCGATGTTATTAGGAATGTCTACAAATCATGTCATACTCTTTTCCTCATTGAAATGTTTTTATTAGGAATTATTACAATGTAATTCAGTGCAATTGAAGACATTTCCAGCAGTCCCTAGACCAGGCTGCCAGGATATTTGGAATGGACTCGGGACCGTGACAGTGGTGGCATTTAAGTCCCAGTGTGGTCTCCAATGTTGGTGCTCTTTATGTACAATATCATCATGATCACTGTCCTGTTAATGTCTTTTTAATATACAATTTCTGTTTGGTCTTTTCGTAAATACACTTTTACACTAATACTAGTGTATTGTGGCCAGTAGGGTTATTGTAGCAGTCGATCGCCCGCCTTTTATTTATCAACGCGGCCCTGGTTCGATTTCTTGTAGAGCTAGTGTGCCGTACGTGAATTTGATTGCCGATCTATAACCGTCCTCGCAGGTTTTCTCTGAGAACTTCGCTTTCCACACTCGTTCTTGTGGCCCTTCTGAATGTTACTCGTTTTATATATATATTGTAACAGCCTTAGGTTCTCCGCCACGGCCCCCTGAGCAATTCGATGAATATGTCGCGCTTTACCAAGAATTTAATATTATATAAATTTAATAATATTCAAAAAATACATTTAATTTATGTCATAATAACCAAAAGTTATCATGCAACATTACGCAATATTGGAAAACCAAATGACTAGCACGAGATTGTCATATTTTTAGATTTCTTGTGCCTTGAAAACAGGTACAAGCTCATGTCAGTATTAGTTCTATGCCTCATGTCAGTATTTTTTTGGACCCGACTATAGAAACCACTGCTCTCAAAATTGCGAAGGAGTCTAATTCTATATCTGAAGGTCACTTTCATTAAATGTTTGGGGTTCTTTTTAGAAAAGGATCTACGTACTAAGTAATTTTGGAGTTTTTAGTGGTGGTGTGTGTAATGCGATGCACTTTCAGACAAGACTAACATCATTGTCAGGTTTTAAATGGCCTTAAAGGCATTTCTTTGATTTTGTCTCTGCCAAGACTTGCTGGGAAATGGGTTTGGTTAAACGTTGCAGGTGATAGATAAAGTTTGCGTAACGAATAGGAGAGTTATAATAATAAACTTTATTAGGCCACGTAGAGTTAAACTACGGTGAGCAAATGGTATATGACAAGGTTGAAAGGCACAAATTGTGAAGGATATATTTAATCAGACAAATTTAGTACATCTTATTTGAAATGACGGAAAAAGTTTAACCTACATTCTCTTCAAGCTAGAACTGGGATTCCTTCCTAAACCACATTTGCGCCCATTGGGCGTTTTTTTTCTATTTTCTTTATTTGACATGACAGGAGGGTTGTTATGTCCAATCAAATTAAAGCTCTAACTTTGCATGCAGTTTTTACATATTTTGCACCCATTGGGCGCCTTTTCTATTTTCTTTATTTGAATCATGAAGTTGTAACCTACGTTAAATTAAAGCTTAATAACGTGGGGATTCAATTTAACGACATTTTGTGCGCCCATTGGGTTTTTTTTTTCTATTTTCTTTTTTTTGAAATGACAGATAGTTTTATGTACATCAATTAAAGCCGTAACTTAGGGATGCAGTTTTTACATATTTTGCACCAATTGGGCGCCTTTTCCCCCCTTATTTCTTATTGAAATGACAAGAAGGTGTAACCTAGCGTTAAATTAAAGCTTATAACTTGGAAATTCATTTAACACTTTTGCAGTTTTTGCGCCCAATTGGTCTCTTTTTTTTTTTTTTCTATTTTCTTATTTGAAAATGACTGTAGAGTTTTACGTACATCAAAAAAAAGCTCGTAATTAGGGAAATGGGCAGTTTTGACATATTTTGCGCCCAATGGGGGGCGCCTTTTCTACTTTCTTTATTGAAATGAATAGAAGGTGTTACCTACGTAAAATTAAAGCTTATAACTTGGGGATTCAGTTTTAAAACATTTTGCGCCCAATTGGGCGTTTTTCTATTTTCGATTTTCTTATTGAAATGAAGGAGAGTTTACTTACCTCAAATTAAAGCTTGCAACTTGGGATGCGTTTTTTTAACACTTTTTGCACCCACTTGGGCGCCTTTTCTATTTTCTTTATTTGAAATACGGAAGGTATAACTATGTTAAATTAAAAGCTTATAACTGGGGATTCAGTTTTTTACCAACTTTTGGCGCCCAATTGGGGGTTTTTTTCTATTTTCTTTATTTGAAATGCAGGAGCGTTTTATTTACAATCAAAATAAAGCTCGTAACTTAGGGATGCAGTTTTTACAAAAAACATAATTTTGCACCCAATTGGCGCCTTTTTCTTTTTCTTTCTTTATTTGAAAATGACAGGAAGGTGTAACCTTTGTTAATTAAGCCTATAACTGGGGATTTCAGCAGGTCGCCCAAACAACAAAAAAATTCGTCGCAACAGCAATTGGGGGGGATTGGGCGTTTTTCTATTTTCTGTCTTTATTTGAAATGCAGAGTTTTATGTACATCCAAATTAAAAAGCTCGTAACTTAGGGATGCGTTTTTACACATTTTGCGCCCAATTTTACCACATTTTGGCGCCCAATTGGGCGTTTTTTTCTCATTTTCTTATTGAAATGACAGAATTTTACACGTACACAATAAAGCTTTTTAACTTAGGGATGCATTTTTTTCATTTTTGCGCCCAATTAGGCGCCTCTTTCTTTCTATTTTTCTTTTTTGAAATGACAGGAAGGTGACCTACGTTACATTAAAGCTTCCAACTATGTTGATGGGGCAAAGGTCACATACCAAGGTCAAAGGTCAACGTGAGATCAAGGTTGTAAACAAGGTGGATTGGTTTCTGAATGCAATCTTATACTCATGTATCAAAAATCTACTTTAAATCAGTATATTTCTTTTATACATGTCTTCTACTGGTAATTAAAGTTGCAACTTCAAACTAGAAAACCATCTCCTCCTCTTAAATGCTTTTTAATGTTGTTCTTATTTCTTGTAAAATATGCCTGGCGACCCGACAAACAGTTTTTAAAAATACTTGTTAAGATCAATCCAGCTGGGGGCCCCGTTGTTAAATATTAAGGTTCTATTTCTATCACAACGTGCGCGATTTGTTGTTGCTAATCCCTGCTGGACTATTCCATGGTTTTAATAACGTAAGCCACAATATGTTTTATTTGTAACTGAATAGATGATAAATCACTAGTCTTGTTGGAGTACCGGAAAATGGGAGTTAGATATTTGTTTCATTGATTTTTCAAAACACGAACACTATTTAGAACTTCATGTGCAGCGACGTAATTTTTGGAAATATTGTTTTATATTTTTTTATTTATTGTCAATAATAAGCTAATTACTTGGTAGAATTGTGGCAATCTAATGCAGTGATGAGGCACATGAAATTAAGTTTGCTTCGAAAATCCGTGTAAATAAATAGATCTGGAAAGGACAATCGCCGGATAAGGAGCGAAGAGGTCCCCTCTAACCATAATAGTTTATATTTCATCACCATCAACTTTCTGAGTTGGTGTTTGACAACTAACTTTATCATGTACGCAAGGTGTTTTTATCACCCAAAATAACACTTGTATCAAGAAAAATGGAAAAAAATCTGAGAAACTTCAGGGGCATATGCCTCTCTGGAAAAACAAAGCCTCCTATCCATTCCAATGACCATTGATTACTTGTATGAAAAACAGGGGAGATGTTTACATAGCTTGCCCTTTGTCATGGAGCTTGTAAGTGACGCCTATAGATAGACCTATTGTCCTTCATAAGCTACAAAAGAGGCTACATTCCCGTGGCGGGCGCAGTTCAATAGCTTTCCTTCATTCACATTGTATTGAGCAAATCATCCCCGTATTTTATATGATTTATGATAACCCAGGACGTGCATGGTCAGCTGTTGTTAACATGTGCTCATCCAAGGCAACTGAACAGAGCCCTTGGTAGATTAGCATGCCTTACCATTATAGTGATATGGTCTGGTTTGTATGTAAAAAGTTTGTTGTTTTGTTTTGGGGCACTTCCATTTATGTTCCGGCCCCCCATAACAACAATACAAAATGTAGGTCTTTCCAACCCCAAGAACCAGAATGCCATTACTATATGTTTGCTAAATAATATAACGCACAATCCTATGCAACGCGGCATTGTGGTTTCTTTTGGGGTGGAAAGGCTTCAATATGGAAATTTTAATGGTCCATTGAGGCCTGTAAATATAAATTTATATAATGCGACTTTGGGGAATTTTATGTAAAGTGGGATTTTTTGAAACCAGCAAAGGTAAACTTTGAGCATGTCGCTTTTATTTATGGACAACGTTTTCAAGTTCATACCGTTCCTCATGAAAACTATAGAGGGGGCGTCATTCATATCCTTTATCGGTCATGTCCTTTAAATCTCTCCGCGTACTAATAAATAAATGGGAGTGTAATTTATTGTATAGACATTAGGTCATTAGTACGTTTAACAGCTGATTCTTGTTTAGAGTAACTATTTCAGATTCAGTAAAAAAAATCGAAAAAACCCGCTTAACATTAAACCAAAAACAACAACTTATTCCGAAATGCAGTTTTGGACCAAATTATTTTACAACGTCAGGGCCCAATCGTACACTATACGCAACCACTATGGACAGAGGCCGATAATTAAATATTGAATAAACATGCCGTGTCTAGTGGTTAATCATGGCTATATTTTCCATCCATCTATTTCACAGTTTAATATAATTACTATCAGCCTTGGTGATATGAGAATGATCACATCTGGTGTATTTAGAAAATCTAATTTCGAAAAAGGCTTACGTAAATATAGCGCCCCTTTGATAACATTGGAAGAATCCATCATGTGGTTTCCAAAGTTTCCATGTACTATCTATCCAGTCAGATAAATTCTATTTTTAGAAATACTTATATAATGCAGTAATGTGTATCAGCGTTTGTAAATAAAGTTTGTAAATGAGATCGGTAATAGTAAAAAATACGTAATGTATTTTCTTTCTTTCTTAGCGGCATGTGGTGATGAAACGTATGATGAATTCGTTGCAGAATCCATTATCCATATCATTCATTGGATCGGGGCAGGCGTACGCAGGATTTCATTTTTTTTTGTGGGGGGGGGGGGGGTGGCCTGGACTTCGAAAATGGACCTTTGTTTTCCGAAAAGGGATCTTTTTTATCTAAAAGTGGAATAACCCCTCTAAAAAAACGGTCCCTTTTGGGACTTTTGGAACATTTTATCACCAAAAATTGAGACTTTTCTTGTCAAAATTTCTCTAAATTTTGACGCTTTTTATCAAAAAAAATCACAAAAGATGGCCCTTTACCCCTTTTGTGAATTTGGGGGGGGGGGGGGGGTGGTTCGGGCCGCACCCCCCCTGCGTCGGCCTGGAATCGGGGTCCGCTTGAGGCCCTGAACATTTTTAACCATCAGACTTTACTGTGGAGGCTATTTCGGATGTTCAATTTTAAACGAAATTAGAATAATTTTAATATCCATGTGTGTAGTAAGTCATCATTATGGTAGTTAAGGTTTTCAGTTTCCAGTTCAAAATATTAGTAATAGCTTATATAATAGCGTGAGCTATGGGAACGCTGCTGAACCATATTGTCCTTCACTACTGGAAATTATGGCCCCATAACATAAATAAAACAAACTAAAAACCAAAAACAATTGAACAATACATACAGTTGCAGCATATGCCATGTAACTTATTCGACGTTTACACATTTCCCAATGCAATTGTTAAAGCAGTTATTATGCGTGATCTTATTAGTCCGAGCCCCGTTCCAAGCAATTCATGTTTTTTTTTAGCTTTGTGAAAGAATAGCTAACAAGGTGTATTTCTTAAGGTTTGATTTCAGTCGGAATCAGTGTACTAATTATCGTAAGCGACATTCACATTACAACAGTGGTAAGGAAGGAGAGTACCATATTTTGTAACAAATTCACCTCTATTATAAGCCAATAAAACCATCAATAGCTTACCTATTACCCATTAGCAGACTATTGGTGAGTAATACCAACCGAAAATTGAGGACACTTGTCTGGCAAAATATTCTACCATGCGGTGGTGGCCAGGAAATTCCAATTTTAGACGTCGTTGTCGATTTCAGTAAAAATGAAACCTTGACGAAAATTCTGCATTTTTGTATATGTAATATTTCTTACTTTAAAACCGTCGGAGAGAATTAACTCCGCTGTAAAGAGCATTTCCGATTTTAAGGACAAGGTCCTATATGGACCCTGTCAAAGCCCCCCGCAAAGCCCTCAAAGCTGTTGTGGTTTGCAGTGTGAAAAACTGTAATTTATTTTTTTATTCATTCGGTTTGTTGAATGAGGATTGGCCACCATCGTTTGTATTCTACTATGCCTTTAAAGTAAATAATGTAAATATGTCATTTTGGATGCAAAATAACACAATTTTGGGGAGTTTCCGTAACCTGACCCATCTGACACTTTTCTAACACACTTATGGAATCGGAAACCGTAACGGAATAAACCTTTGCTTTATTTCGTGAAGGGTTTTCAAATTCATAAGTGTGTCAGAAAAAAGTGTGTCAGATGGGTCAGGTTACGGAAACTCCACAATTTTGGTACGATTGTCAGTTTCTCTTTTTTCGTTATATATTTTCAAATTTGACCGTAGGTCATGTGGGATCCAAAAAATCGGATTGGTGTTGACTACTCTCCTGGACAATTACGTAGTACTCAATCCTATATATTTAAGACGGACGATGTACTCGGCGAAGGAGCAACAAGTAAAGTATTTCTAGGCCGAAATAAGGTATGTCATTTTTAAAGATGGATTATAACTTTTATAGCGGTGTTTCCAAAAGTGGAACCATATTGAACACTCGCTTTTAATTTCGTGGGTTAAAACACAACCAATTTCCATCACAAAGCTATTTTGGAAAAAAGTGTCAAATTATCTCATTGCATGTTTTTAATTGTTGAAAATGTGAACCGAAATATTTTCTTAAGTGTTACAATCATTCTCCGAAAACGATACTTTTAACAATTATAACAAAAACACACACTTTGTGTGTGGAAGATGCAAGAAGGGAGTTGAGGGAGTGGGGAAGGAGGTGGAAAAGTTGTGTGATGAGGTGGAAACAGTGAAGGAGTTCACATACCTAGGTGACAGGATTAGTGCGGGTGGTGGATGTGAGGCGGCTGTGACAGCCAGAGTAAGGTATGGGTGGGTGAAGTTTAGAGAATGTGGAGAGTTGTTACTTGGGAGAAGATTTCCTTTGAAGATGAAAGGGATGGTGTATATGAGTTGTGTGAGATCAGTGATGCTGTATGGGAGTGAGACATGGTGCCTGAGTGAAAATGAGATGGGGATTTTGAGAAGGGCAGAGAGAGCAATGGTGGGAGCAATGTGTGGTGTGAAATTGATGGATAGGAAGAAGGTTTGGAAGAGGCGGCTGACCGACTGGCGAAGGCGAATGGTGTAAGATGGTATGGGTACGTGCTGAGGAAGGATGAGGAGCATGTTTTAAAAAGGGCTTTTGAGTTTGAGGTGGGTGGTTTGAGGAAGAGGGGCCGACCAAAGAGGACATGGAGGAAGCAAGTGGAGGAGGAGAGTAGGAGGGTTGGGTTGAGGATGGGGGATGCATTGAATCGGGCGAAGTGGAAGGAGGGAGTAAGGGCGATTGCTACGAATGTGAGGTGAATCCGGCCACCCCCGGTTGCGGGGACAAAACCGGATTTAAAACTTTGGTTTTACTTACTACTTTACTACTACTACATTGAATTGAGTAAAACACTAAAATGGGCAAAATAATGAGCTTAATTCCTGAGTTCCCCAGGTGTATGATTTGGGACTACGCTTCTTTTGTATACCACATCAATAATGTCGCGGTGTTGTCTTCAACTACTCTTGTTTTGCAACGTGTCTGATTCAAGCTAAAACGAAGGCAAATCTCAACAAACTTACTGAATGAGAGGATAAGTGGATGATGCAGTTTCACATAAATGTGGAGCTATATCATTTCCGCAATTCCCTGTGGTACTTTAAAGTTCATTACCAACCTTGATGCAATCAATGCTATAGCCAATTTGTTTCATTAAAGCACCTCACCACACCAACACCCCACATATGAAGTGTGAAAATATCCCACATACCATACTCCCGTACCCATTACCGTAGACAAAATATATTTTGGTATTCAAATTGCTGCTTACCTACCCTGAATCTATATTTCATGGAGAAAATGATACGATCTTTGTAGGCCATTTATAATTACAAAAGTAAAATTCAAGACCCAAGCAATATAATCTTCCATCAGATAGGTTTTGCAAAATGAACAATTTGAAACTGTATACCCCTACAATGCCGTTATTCTCCAGTAATATTCTCTTTCTTTTCCAATGTTGATTTTGCAGAAGCAGGGCGAGAAAGTTGCAGTAAAGGTTTTCAATATGGCGAGTTTTGACCGTCCAAATGCTGTCCAGGAGAGAGAATTTGATGTTTTACGCAGAATCAAACACAAAAATATTGTTCAGCTTCTTGCTATCGAAAATGATGTAGGTATATTTCAATTCATAATGGTGTATATAGAGCGGCGTGCACACAAAAAAAGAATATTAGCAGAGTGCCTTATCTATACGGAATATGCAATAGACAGCCAGTCATACTTTGGTGCCAACCACATGCACCCACAACCATACGAGTTTGTCGAGTTTTACAAATCTATAGAATTCAACGGCCCGCCGTATTTCAAATTTTTGTAACAGGATTATACCCTCTGTCGATTTTTTGCGATCGCCACGGTCGACCACTAAATACTTTGATGATCTTCTGGAATCGGCTAAGGGACGCTCGCATTCCGAGAGTGAAAGAAGGAAAGAAAAAGACACCAAAATTATGTCTGAAAAAAAAAAGAATGCTCGAACAGTATTAGACGGAAGCGGTTAAAAGACCGAAATCATTTCGATTTCGCGCGCCCGTAGCATCGCCATAGGCTTTTGGATACACCTATCCAATGATGTGTGAAGGGGAAAGGGCAGCACTCCCGATTGCGATACTCTGTACAGTGATGCAATTACAGGCCTTTACAATTTTGCTACTCTCCTCGCTCGCTGGTCACTGCTATGGTAGATCCAATTTTCGAGGGTGGTTTGGTGGTATGGGGAACGTATGAGACATGATTTTCGGTTTTCAATAATATCATGTGAATGACATAAAGGCAAACACTACGCTCTAAGTGCATTTATCACGACAGAACCGATAATTCCAGAATACGTCAGCCTCCCCCGATTAAAGGCCTCTTTGCAGTACTAACGGTTATGTAAGTTTTCCCCAACTGACCACTTTCCAATGACTGACAGAAAAAGATGGGACAATGCTCAACGCACACCATTACGCCAGTCGTGGTCATTTTGTTCACATTAGCAATCTTGACGTATTCATTAAATATTTTGCGAGCGAAATTTAAGGACTGTGTCCAGCAAAGACTTTTTTTAAAGTGTAGAAACAGTCGTAAATGGCATCTTCAGGACCGCTTTAAAATCTTAAGTGTCTGTTTTTCACAAAGAACAGTAATATAAGGTGTTGATATGACCTAACTTTAGCAATTTAGAGACAAAATGGGCATTTTGAAATTGGAAAAAATACTGATTGTGGCTTTAAAAATTTCCTGACCTTAAAAAGGTGTCCATTGTCAGTTATTTTTGTTTCTTATATACTTTTAAGTGATAGACCTTATTTGTCATTGGTCCTTTCCTAAACGTGCTGGAGCTTGGCGTGGTCATCGTGCTTGGCTAGCGGCAAACTGCCTGACTTTCGTTA
>JAMKCH010042915.1:0-12669 GCA_023653785.1 Ophioderma brevispina
ACCCTATATACTTTGCATGGGGATTTTTTTTGTAACTTTTGTTTCAAATTAAAGACATGTAATACTAATATTCTTATTAAGCATGCTTACAGATGCTACCAGCTGCATATTGTGAGCGATTTAGATCAGGAAAGGTTCTGAAAGTAATTTTATGATCAGATTTTATGTGGTCTGCCATAAAAACTACTGTAATATTTTGCCTGACATCATCGGACACATCATAACACCCATAGGGCCTGTTGGATTTGTTACCATTATACTAAAAAAAAAAAAATCAATCTATCTCAAAATCTTAGTTTTTTTTAATTAATACACACAATATATTTAAAAATCTCTGAGTCTACTGATAATGGTCTATAATTCTACCAATGTGTGTTTTGTTTTCCTCTGGCATAATTGAGCTATAGTCATGCCCAAAAAATACCAAAATATCTGGCACCCAAAAACACTTTGGGGGAGAATTTAATTTTGATACAAATCTTGACCGCCCATCCTCCCCAAAACAAATCACTTCCCTGTTACATTTTCTGGCCATGAAATTGAGTGTAGGAAGTAATCGGTCAATGTAATTGTCAAAAGTATAGCAAATACACATGTTCCACAGTGCACATGTGTTCTATAGCCTGCTGCTACTATTTTTTCAATAAGGTAATGCTTGGATGCACAGGGATAGTTCCCTGGAGACGGAAATGACATAACTTTTTAAATATTGTTTAATTTTTGGAGATGGTCAGTGCACGTCAAGTGTAGTCGAAACAATTAACAATTACAGTGGCGGCGCCAGCGGGGGGCAGGTGGCATTTCCCCCTAATTTTTTTCTTGCCCCCCCCACCCCCAGCCAGATGAAAAATTATGGATTTTTTCCCCCAGAAAATGAAGTCTGGTGCTGCCACTGGCCAACCAACTAACAAGCCAGGGTTGGTAGAGGAGCGATAGATATTATCAGAGATGTAATAGAGGAGTAGTCCCATTTCCTGAAAATCCAAAATTTGAAGCGACAGGAAGGCCAAATTTTAGCGTAGCATCCGGCGAAGCTCCAGGGAACGTATTTTCTTACGCGATTTTGGGGTACAATTTTTTTACAAGACCTCTTCTCTAAATAAATTGGTACTTAAAACTTGGGTTTTTGATGCAGTTTTACCTTTATCATTGATACTTTGATCTCAGAAATTGGAAAAAAAAAATAAAAATTAAATTTTTATTTTTTTTTCCAATTTCTGAAATGTTTTTTTTTTACATTTCCGGAATTTTTTTTTAATTTTTTTTTTTTAAATTTCCGGAAAAGTTACATCTCTGTATTATCTATAGGTGTTAGGTCCGAAAGGATATCATAGTATGCTAACTGAAGTTCTGGACTTGCCGACTGAGAATCGGAACAAGTTTCCTGAGGATCAGGAAATGGTCAAACATAAACCAGAAGTGTGTTCACTGTCAACTCAGAATCAGTGGCATGGCCAGAGGGGGGAAGGTTCCCCCCTTGTGGGGAATCTTGTCCCCCTATAAAATTACTGAATTTCTGCACACACGCCAATTTACAGTGAAAACAACATGGGCGTATACTATACTAACAAATTTTAATATATGCTTCCCCCTGGAAATATATGTTCCCCCCTGAAAAAAAAAGCTAGTTACACCACTGCCTAGCAGATAGTATCAGAAAGGTACCTGTTTATGACCGTCAACATTTTTTGCACTTAATGTTGACCACACCCACCAATTTTCATCCTCCTACTACATGTTTAGTGATTTGACCTTGAATGACCCTGCATGACCTTGAAATGACCTTAAAAATTTTTGGCACTGAATGTTGACACAACAACAATTTCATCATCCTACCAAGGTTAGGGATTTGACCTTGAATGACTGTCACATGAACTTCAAATGACCTTCAAAAGTTTCAGCAATGAATGTTGACCCCACACAACCAAATGTCATCATCTGTAAGGTTTATTGCAATTTAACTCCAATTTATTCTATTTTTTACCGCATTTGACCTTTGACAATGCCACATGACCCTCCTCCGAACTCATCCGCCCCCTACTTGAGTGACATTATGGTGCGAAGTTGGACACCCATACTTGCTCCAATCAAAAGATATGTTGGACAATGTTATATAGCTATTTAGCCCTATTTTTGACCACATTTGACCCAATTTTTTAACACATTGACCTTTGACCATGCCACATGACCCACACTGAACTCATCCACCGACTACTTGAGATACATTTATGTGCCGGAAGATGGATATCCACACTTGCTTAGCTTCAAAGATATCGCTGGGACACACACACAGGAAGGCTAGAAGTTATAGTCCCCTTTGCCAACAAAAAAGTGGGGGGGGGGGGGGCGAACTAAAGTTGGCGGGACCAAAACATTCATATATTCCACTAACATACTGATTAGCCTATGATGTTATTTGGCAAGATTTATATGCCAGGAGGGTGGATTTTAAGTAGAATTCATAAGTGTGGCACTTTTTAGTACATGGGGAAATGTAAGAATGTTTGGTTTAAGTTTTTTTCATATATTTGCCACCAATGTTTTTCCAATACGAATTTAATGGAGAATTGAAAATCATGGGTGTCATATTTTAAAATGTGGTCTTGTGTGTTTATAAGGGGCACAATTTGTACAGGGGAACAATAAAGTGCTTAGATTGTTGTTAAAATTTATAAATTGTGTCGGTTGCACTCTAAGGTTTTGGAAAGGTATTAGTTTGCATATGCGACTATTGTTTAGCTACAATAGGCTCAAGAAAGTCAAAGTCCTATTTATAGACTGGTCCGATTTTGATTGAAACTGGTTTTAAATCGTTCATTGGGGTCATACTAAATAAGATATATAGATTTCTGATGTGTTTCACCCTTCAAAGTTAGACTTTCAGAGATATGACTAGTGGTCTCCCCATATTACCTGTGGACCACGCCATATTTACCCTCTTAATAGTATCAAAACGTCATTGACAATGCAACCTTTATATTTTCGGCTTCTGCACAGTAAGACAACCCAATTTGGCTACATTTTGACAACAAACAAATGAATCTGAAATGTTACCCCCAGTGTTACCTTGAACCAGTTTGCCTTGTAACTCTTGTACTATACCCCTCAGGTAGGGAACACTATACCTTCTGTAATCCATGAAAGGAACTAAGCATGATGGTATACTTTCAAACACATTTTGCCTCTTTTTATATTTTTTGACCCCTGTATAAACCAAAGCATTGAAATTCACTCATTTTTCCATTTTTTTAAATCAGAGCAATGGACCTTTTTAACATTAACGCCTTAACGCTTTTAAAAAACTATACATTGGGGCCAGCCGATTTAGGAAGAATAAACTCCAAGGTGTTTAGAAGTTAAACACCATAACCCCACAGCATAAATAACAACAAACGTGTTTATTTAAGTATCTAAACACTTAGGATAATATTGTTTAACCGCGTTTAGGCGTTCACGTTAGAATTCACATTGCTCTGATTTAAAAATGGGAAAACGCGCTGAATTTCAATGCTTTTTAAAGTGATTTATAGGACAGTGGTCAGAAAATACCCATACCCTTTTTGACAAAAGTTGGTATTTTTTATTTGGTTGGTTTCGTTAACGTCTTCTAGGTGTTTTATCACGGATTACAAAACCTAAACACTTAATTTTTACAGTGTAAATGCCCAACAAATTGCTAAGTGTTCCTGCAAGCTATGCGGCACCCACAATCCAAACAAATATGGTGTATTATACCGTGGGGCCGGGGGGAAAATGGGCAAGCATGCCCCTTTTAAAAAAAAATGAGTGAAAATCAAAAGGAAAAGATGCGGAGCTATAGTGTTTATGACATGGCTACATACTTTATATGTTATATTATTAACCTTATACATTTTTATATCAAACACACAGTGAAGACCAGTTTTAGAGTAGGAGGAAACCGGAGTATGCCGAGAAGACCTCGAGCCGAGCCTGGGCTGGAACCAAAAGCACATGAAGCCCAGGTTGGACCAAGATCTGAACCTGGACCACAGTGGCTACCCGCTTGCATAACTAACCCCCCCCCCCCCACCACCACACAAGACAGAAAAGATTAATATTCATGCTAAATCAACCTTTTTTCATGTATACCTTTTGTGCTGGCATTGGCGTCTTTTTTAATTTTTTACCTGCAATCCGGGGCCGTAACAGGGGGGGGGGTCACTTGTGAAGGGGGAAATTCCAGTTTTGAGGCAGATTTTTCCATTGGAGGTGGTTTTTGAGATAGATTTTTCCTGTGTAGTGGTGAAAATGTCCGAGTGGCGGGACAAAATGCGGCCCAGTCATACGTCTCTGGGGTGGCAACCTGGCCCTGCTTGTTATGCTGCCTGGACGCTATATTGTTGCAATCAGCTGAGCCTAAGATATTTTTACACTGAAATGCAACTTGGAGGTTCCTATGCACAAATATTTAAAACCAGGTCTAAATTTAGACCTGGCCTAGTGTACTTAGTCCTACCATAAAATACATTTCCTTTACATGACATGAGCATTTTGTATTTATTTTGAAATGGTTGCATTTTAATCTTGAAATTTGCTACTTACTTTATGAAGAAAATGCGAATAACGTCAATTTTGGACAAATTCTAAATTTTGACTTTGAACCAGTTTAACTTTAAACCTGGTCTCACTTGCTGTGCATATGGTCCTCAAGCTCCCTTGAAGGACTAAGCTGCAAGCTAACGGCAATGACAATAGTAAACAGGCGACTGTTTTCATAAAGTCAGAGAAAATCTCTTCAGTGCTTACTATACAAAACATGTACTTACCTCTATAGAGTATCTCTAACCAGCATGGATCACTGCCAAATTCTGAGTACATGAAAACGTGTCCTACTTGCCTTGCTTCACACCATGCCGTATCCAAACTAGCATGCGTATTACCTCAGCTCAGCCACAAAGTAATATCTCCACTACCACCATGCACCTGTAGAAGGAAGACCACTGATACGGAAGCGCATGTATGCACTGGTAGGCTATTGTCAGTTTTCCACGCTTGGATTAATCTGAATAGCTGTCAAAAAGTCATTATGAATTTTTTTTTATTTCCTCCAATCATAAACTTCCAGGTAAATAGAGGCATACCTGCATGGGTGGCCTTGACAGATATACCAAAATGTTTTGAAAAGGTATAGCCACAAGTCTACAATGCCTTGGCTGCCTGGTGCCCGGCCTGGTGTCAGGCCATGTCAACTAAGCAATTGTTAAGTTGTTATTATCATGGGTCAGCGGACCTTAGGCCTGTAACCAGGGGAGGGGCGAGGACACCCCCAAATTCCAAAAAGTCCCTAGAACCCCCTCAAAATGTCACAAAAAGGCCCCAATAATCAATTTATGCGAGCAGAGCGAGCCAACAATCAGAGGGTTTATGCTATTTTCTTGAAAAAAGATGGAAATTTCCTGGTTACGGGCCTGCTCCTGAGCCGTAACCAGCTTTTTTTTTCAGGGGGGGCACATAGATTTTCAGGGGGGCAAGCATATATTAAAATTTTTTAGTATAGTGTATGGCCTATGTAAATCACTAATTTTTCAGGGGGGGACAAGAGGGGGGGCAAGATTCCCCACAGGGGGGCAGCTGCCCCCCTGCCCCCCCTCTGGTTACGCCACTGCTCCTGAGGTGGCGATCCTAAAAACCTGGAGGTTACTTATGTACATTATTAAGCATACGAAGCACATGCCGCTCAAATGGGTTAGTTTTTCACCGAAATCCTTAGACATGAGCCTTATTTTCTATAAGGAATTGTTAGATATAGGTTTTTTCCCATGGCTTAAAACATGGTCAAAGAGTTAAAATATTCTGAGTCTGGCATGCAAGCCTCAGAAAATTGTAATTTGAAGCAAAATTTTCAGAAATGGGTACCCTTCTATACCAAAATGACCCTTGGATATTGGTAATCCGAGTACTCCCCCACCCTGGGTTATAAGAACCATTTGAAAAGCTTTGAAAGTATGCTGGATATAGGCTACACTTGCATCATATTCCCGGTCACTCACCCTCACATTTGCACCGCATGCAAAATGATATGTTACTCTCAACTTGTGAAGAATGTACTTTTTCAGGAAAATGTGACTATAGAAGCTTTTAGACTTCTTTGGACACTATAGTCATGACAGTGAGGGACCGGTCATTATTTATACCACGGGGGAAGGAAAACTTCAAGGCTTTTTTTTAGCAAAAAAAATTCCCATTCCCTCTTCCCTTCAGTTCTAAATTTGCATTCCCCCCAAATTTTAATAACTCAAATTTGAATCCATTGAAAAATTCATTTGAGAAGTGTGTGGTCTAGTGGTTTAAGCCAGCTTACCTCTGGACCAAATTTTTTTTTTTTTGTGTGTGTCCCTGGTTCTTTAAAGAGGCACTGGCACATTTTCACAAAATATGAAATTTCTTCAATTTGCTCTCAATGATGTCTAGTCCATTGGAAGAACAGAGATATATTTTACACATAAATCACAGACCCAAAACAGATAGACATTGGATATGAGGATAAAGATATTCCAGGTAATTTGTATGCTCTATAACTTAATCACACAGTGTATATTACTGATATTTGACTCGTACTCGTACTCGATATTAAAACCACAAGGTTTATCGACCGGTCAAACAGTGTGCATAGCGTGGGAAACATGCATACGGCGTGTGTGTTCTTGGTTAAACGCCATTTTCGTCGTCTGCTTGATTTCGCGTCTCCGGCGACGCCAAATTACAAAATCGTTCCGTTTACATTATAAGGAAGCTGATTTGGTCTTAACATTTCGGGTGAGGGCTCTTGTATATAACAGCTTTACAACCATGCAAAAATATCGATTTGAAAAATTCTTGAGGGCGCACTATTTTTCAATGTGCATTGTGTTCTTTTAATCTCAGGGGGCCACTTGCTGGATTTAATTTGGGAACTCAATTGGGATTTAATTTTGTATAACGTTTTAATTCCACTACTCTCCTGTTCATTTGACATGGGCCAAAGGAAAGCTTTCACTCCCCATTCGGTGGCGTTGTAACCTGGCGTTCGTTGTTTAAGGCTTCTTCCCTCTATAGATCATTGTTTTCTGTCTAGCATTTTAATTACTTTACATTTTTTACAACTCTCTATCAATATGACCGAATGGCAACGATTTGAGACTAATAAATTGATTTAATTATTATGTCGCCCTCTTTTCATATTCCCCTCTTGCTTACATTTTTTTGTATTACCCCTTCAACTCCTCCCGGCTCCATTCCCTCCCCTGGCATAAATAATGCTCCTCCCCTGGCATAAATAATGAACCCTCCCCTAGTTATGATAGTTGCTAAACTAAAAAAAAAAAAAAAAAAGAAGAAAGTTTTTTTTAATTTCCCCCTTTTTCCCTCTCAAAATGTGGTCAAAATTTCTCAATTTTTTTTCTAAAATTCTATGTTTAATATGAATATCAGGATCAGTTTGAAAATATATTCATGAGTACAAGCAAGCTAGGCGAGTATTGGGCAACTGGGTTTTGAGATTGTTCCTAAATGACTGCAAGTCTTGGGGAAACCATCTCAAAACCACTTGAGTTATGTGTACAGAATCTAGCAGTGTTGAAAGGGATGAAGCCTTCAAAGCTGGGGGCGGGGGCTCGACCCAAATTGTACCAGGTGTGCTCCGTGCCGGGTAAAAAAACCCAACCCATGTTTATAGTGACCAAATTTGTACAAAAATGGATGACCATTTATATAGTTGGTTCCGAAATTTCCGACCCATTTCAATAGTTTTGGCTTTGAAATTTCGCACCATTTTCATAGTAATCTTAGCAAATTAGTAAAAAAAGCACATGGTTGCGCCCGCAGGAGGATGCCCATCTCTCTGTCCTTTGCATTTGGGAGCCAGACTCCCTCATATAATGTTGCCTGTGGGGGGTTCGGCACTTCTCCCTCACAGCGCGTCTTTTTGCATTCCCAGCATATGCCGGTACCCATTTATACTCCGAGGGTGGAGAGAGAGGCAAGCGATGTAAAGTACCTACGCATTGGCACCAGCAGGCTCGAACCAACACTTAATGCTTATGAGCAGCGCTGATCCAACTGCACCACGTGCCCCCCCAAAAATCTGAAAAATCCACCATTTTCATTGTGATTTTACCGAAAATCAGAAAAATTGACCCATTTTGGGGTTAGGGTTATAGTACCCATTGTTTTAGTAAGGCGTGAAAATTGACCCATATCGGCGGCACCTATGTACCTACCCTTTTCCACCGATTACCCCCCTCCCCGTTAAAGCTATTAATAAGAGGTAGCTATTAGCCTACATGCATTACCAATGGGTGTGTTGTTTACTCTCAGCGAGTCGTTTCACAGAGCCTTTGTACATCAAGATATCCCATAATGCTTGCAATAATTACTCACTGCCAAAATTTGCTACCCATTTATTTTCATATATTTTGGCGATGGAGCTCCAAGAATGTTAGGTATTCTCAGGCCTAAAAAGCTTTCCGACCTACTCCAATGCTTCTGTGGTTTTGATGTATATATATTTTTTTTTATGGAAGCTGCCCCCCTTTCTCCCTTAGGTGAATTTCTGCAAACATGCTAATTTACAGTGAAACAACATACATTATACTTCCCCCCTGGAAATATGTGCCCCCCTTTGCCCCCGGAAAAAAAGCTGGTTACGCCACTGGATGGATGGTTTTAAGTGCAGTAATACTTTTCCCTTTAGAATTTGATGAAACTTTGAGCGATATGGTGTAATGACCTTGAACAGGAAAACCACCCTAAGGGGAATCCGCAAACCACCCATACCTGGCTATCATCAGGTCAGCAGTACGCAGATCATCATACAGCATTGTTTTGGTTTCAACTCATTCAACAACCAGCATATATACTCATCAACAATAAAAAAATCCCCTCAGCATATTTTGTCGGTTGTGGCTTTTGAATATGCACCCACGCTCACTGCAACTGGTGTGAAACTTAAAGTCTACTCAGAGATTTCTAAATATTATTTTTTGTGTAATAAGGAAAAATAGTCAACTATAACTAAGATGTAACCTAAAATTGCACAATTTCGAATTTGAGAGAATGGATTTTTCGTTTTGATGCAGTAACATTTTATGTGTGCGTTCCCTCCCAGATACTGTGTATAACAAAAATCGGTCCGGAATTTTATAACATTGTGATTTTCTATATGAAGGAATTCGATTTAAGCTTAGCATTTCCACACAGTGTTAGTATATTGACAATCTTATGTCCATGCAAAAACAACGATTTGTTTGAAAATTGAATTGAGGGCGCCCTCAAATCAGGAATCCTCTGAGTCGGCCTTTAATCATGTGTAAAAGGGATATTCTATGGAGTGCTGGAAGCTTTTCTCATATTTAATCCAATTTTGGACTCTAATTCCAATATTTCTTTAGATACCTCTCAGGATATCATTGTTGATGATATTATATGTAAATAAAGTCATTTCAGGGTTAATTTTGCTGCAAAGTATGATTTTGTTGACTTCCTCATTCACTCCAAAGTAATCGC
The DNA here is from genome assembly GCA_023653785.1 of Ophioderma brevispina. Lineage (NCBI taxonomy): Eukaryota > Metazoa > Echinodermata > Ophiuroidea > Amphilepidida > Ophiodermatidae > Ophioderma > Ophioderma brevispina. The sequence continues at coordinate 9,505 of JAMKCH010042915.1, forward strand.
TCATGCCAAGGAGTTACGTAACTTGGAACAGCCATAATTGACTCAATCAGCAGCAGAATTCCAATGTTGACATTTACACGACCGACAGAAGAGGTCAATAAAATGGTGAGATAATACTTTAACATTGGCTGAAAGTATTACATTACAACCTAGGCGGGAAATACAAACATGTTGTGTCCAATTCTCACCTTAACTGGCTCCTTTCAGTTCATGCAACTCAGTTAAAGGTGCAACAAGAGATTTTACATATCAGGTTCCTAACAAATTGAACGTACTGATTTTTGCCCTGAGTAAAGCTTTCTATCAAAAATAACCCTATCTGAAAGGAATTCGCTGAGAATGTAGTTAATTCTTTGGTACAAAAATTTTGAAATTGGAATTTTGTATAGGAGCAAATACCAAAAATTCAGCCTTTTTTGTTTTATATGGAGATATAAGCAAATCAGAATCACCCTTTCTCTTTTTAGGCATTTCTGTAGCCAAATACAAGGCAAGAAATCTATTGAGTGTCTAGTCTATGTGACACTACTATTATGACCCACTATTTGGGTGCCTCAAAAATCTCTCATTGCACCTTTAATAGGATCATTTTTGTGAGATTTTGCTACATCATAATGATCAGACAAACAGAAATTTCACATTTCCAGTGCTACCATTGAATTAGGATTGTGGATTGCCAATCTAATTACAAAATCTTTTATGACATATGGACACTTATAAGCATTACCATTTGCAGGTATTGTTTACTAGACAATTACCAACACAACTGTACATGCATAATCTCACAAATTTGGATATTGGGCACAAACTCTTAAAAAAAACATGCTATTATTGCTTGAAATAATATTATTCTGCATTTTTTTTGGCCAATATTATGTAAAATCTGGTCAACTGATATAAGTGATTTCCCCCAAATTGGGTGCTTTTTAAAAATATTGTGACTTAAGCATTTACTCACCAGGCTCTCCCACAGCACCAACGACAGATAATTGATGCCATCTTCACATTTTGTGACCTCAACATACTGTACTTTGGCTTTGCTAACCAATTCTTCTACTCATGCAGTATAATATGGGTGCTGCTTAATTACAAATCACAACGTACGGGTCTTCGCTACTCTAATCTTCAACTGCTACACGAGCCAAGATCTCATAACTCATTTGGTGATCGTGCTTTTGACAGTGGCATAGCCAGGTGGGGGCAGAGGGGGGCAAAGTGCCCCCTCTGAAAAATGTTTTGAGGGGAAATCGGGAAATAAAACACTGATATTTATGTTAAATCGGCCCTTTTTCGGATTCTTTACCCTGCGACCGGGAAATTTTTGCTTGTGATGGGGAAATTTGATGCACATACCAGGAAATTGCCTCCCTCGGAACCTGGGCTGGCTACGCGCCTGGCTTTTGCCATCTGTGAACCCAGACTTTGCAATAAGCCCCCTCTTCATATTAAGAACTGTACAACAATTTGTGGCTTTAAGACATCATTGAAAACCCATTTGTTCAACAATGCATTCAGATTGTATTGGTTCTGTTGTTTAATTATTTATCTTATTTTGATTTTTCTTCCTTGTTCATTGTTGTCGCTTTCACATGTTTTTAGCACAGTGAGCAACCTTTGGGCCGGAGTCTAGTGCTTTATAAATGTCCATTATTATTATTTGCGGTACGCACACACAACAGTACGCTGACCACACATGCCAAATCCGGGAAGTGGTTAAACACTGTTAAGTCCACCGAGAAGCACCCTCGCTACCCCAGTGACCAAGCCACTGTGCGTCCCGATGGACTATCACTGTCATTTGTTTCCGTTCAAACATTTTGCATTCCCCCTTATTTTGAGTTTATCCATTAAAAATTTTCATCAGGGTCTCCCCCTTGCTCAAAAACATTTTATGTGTATATCTGACATCCCCAAAATGTATTCCCTACAACTTTAAAAGCCGAACAAAATGCACACAATATTTTAATTAAACCTGTTAGACCAGATGTATCTGAAGTTTTATGAATTGTAAAAAATATAAATATAATAAAAAAATCAACAAATGTTGGTACTTTTTTGCACCCTCTTATTATTGACCTGGGAATTTAACACAGACTTATTGGAACTCACCACCTAGCAATTTCCAAATATGGTAGTGTAATCTGTATACAAACTTTTTAGAGGTATTTCACGATAATAAACAAACGTACAACTTCATTCTACTGACGTAGGCAACACGTTCACAATGACCACGTGTCTTACTACCAAATAATGAAAATCATTGAAAAACCCTGAATGAAAGCCATTTAGTACAAGAGAAAGTTCAATTCCTTCATGCACCATTAGTTAACAATACAGGGAAAATCCCAAATATTTCTTACCAAACAATCACAAAACTTTCTCCTGAATAATATGAGCAGAGCTGGATAAGGCACAATCAAGGACATCAGAGGCAGTATTTATCAACATAATTTTGTTGGAAGGAAATTTTCACAAAAGGATTTTCCGGTAATCAATTTTGTATAAAAGATTCTTGCAGAATGAAATGGGCTATTATTTTGAACCTTTCTCACAATATCTTGGATTGGCTCATTGCATGGGCATATACATTGTACCGACTTTAAGGTGGGGGAAGGCAGGAATTCAAAGGAAATGTTTTTGCTGTATCTTCTTAATTATTGTTCCAACATATAAAGTATACATATTTGAGAAGGAAATAACTCGAGGAATCCAAATATGATAATCTTTTGCCCCCAAAATATGTATTTTTTGAGAAAATCATGAAAATGGTGATTTTCATTCGTTTTGGTTCCCTATAAAAAATATAGATATATATATATGCCTTGTTCGTTTTTGTATTCCAGAGTCATGGTTCTTGGGTCGGTATTTCTCGTTTGTTCAAATTGTGCTCTATTTTTCAAATTACTTGCCAAAAAAAGGTAAAAGTCACGTGCGTCAATTTGGAGCAATGCCAAGATTGTTCAAAGTTGGACATAAATCCCAATTTTTAACAAAAAATTAAAACTAAAAGATGCTGACCCTAGATTTTGATATGCTCTATACGATGCATTTCATTTCTTACCTGTTGCTGATATGGATTTCGAGTAACTGGGAACCAAAAATCACAAATTATTGCCGAAAGTGAACACAGAGAAAATTGCCATTTTGTCCAAATGTTGTCCCGTT
>JAMKCH010042916.1:0-13018 GCA_023653785.1 Ophioderma brevispina
CCCGATGTCCCGGGGTGCGGCATCGCTCTAGTTTCGGCCTTCTATTACCCTTTAGCGGTCGCCTTCACCGGTTGAATTCGCTCAGAGATTTCTTTATTCTTGTTAGCTTTTATACCGGGTCGGGATTGGGTGTATCTTCCAGCCCTCTTTCCCCCACTCGGCTCAGATATTGTTTACTTCCCGGTGGGTTCGTCGGGGTGGGTCCATCGGGCTTCCGCTAGCGGAGCCAGTTCGTCGTTTTTGGAATATGCTTCTCCTGTCCCGCGTTTTTACGTGGGTCGGCCTTGCGTTTCCTTGAGTACTCGAGCTACTTGCGAGCCCGTGCACTGAAGCCGTGTTCTTATGCCATTGCCTCGAGGGGAGCTCTCGCCTTTGTCTAGGCCTCTGCGCTCTCCGTCTCTCAGGTGTCTTCTCGGCTATTCCTTAGGCTTGATCTTTCTTTGTAGGAATCTCTGCACTGGCTCGGTCAAAAGGACTTTGGCCAGGTCATTTATACACAATATAAAGGTTTCAGGTCCTAATACTCAACCCTGGTGTATGCCAACCTTTAGGTGAGTTATTCTGTGCCCTGACTTTTTGGAATCTAGATTCCATGTGTTTTCATGCCTCGGTTTTGTTCAACCTGGCTGCACCTTCGACCCGCTCTCTGAGACCATTATGTTCCACCTCCGCCTAGTAGGAGCTAGTCTGTGTGATGAAATATTAATTCAACGAGGTGAAGGCATAGTTTCGTGATTGTACCATTGGTTCAAAGGACAACAGATCAGTGTAATGATTTAGTCACAAAAATGTTATGTTTTATAAATCATATAACTGGGCCTGATTTCCTTTCCAATGTTGACTTCCCACTCCGTCCCTACCCCACAACATAATAGTTCGTGGGTCCGTGTGGGCTTGGGCCAAAACAGAGCTGAGGGAGCGTAATGGCCGCACCGGGTTGACTGGGGTCACTGGTAGGACGTTCCATTTCTCCTTAGGGGTGTTATTTGCTTTGGGCATTTCAACTTCTCAAGAAGGAAAATGCATATGTCAGTCAACATTGGAAAGGAAATCAGGGGGGGGGGGCCCTCAGGTAATATGATTTATAAACAATAACGTGTTTTTGACATTATCACAAAATGCACATTTAAAGGTGCATGAGAGATTCACATAACCCAGGTGTGTCACTAACAAAAAATAATGAAAAATTCTGATTTTGCACCAAAAAAAGTGTCCCCATGTGAAAATGATTAAGCTGATGAAAAATATTTCTTTGGTACAAAATTGTGAAATTTCTAATTTCGTTTAGGCGCAAATACTAAATTCAGCTATGTTTTCTATTGAAATTAAAAGCAAATGAAAATTTTCACTTTTTAAGCCATTTCTGTAACCAAAGACAAGGTAAGAAATCTATTGGGGATCTTATCTATATGAAATCACTGCATATGACACAATATATGGGTGCCTTAATATCTCTCTTTGCACATTTAAAATAATGTTTTAGAATTGTGTTGAACATTTCAGAATGTGAGTACTACCTGGCTGTGTCTTGATGGTCCCCTCACCTCCAGCTGGGCAGACAATTTCAACAGCGTATTGGACGGAGACAAAGTCCTGCACTTACACAATGGAGACAGGCTGTTCCTGAGTGACAACGTCAAGCTTGTGTTTGAGACGGGTGACATAGGGTCATCCTCACCTTCAACAGTGGCCAGAGCAGTAAGATGGAAATGTCTTTGTTCCTATTACCTCCATATTTCTGTATTCATGTCAAGTCACTGTTGTGTTTACATCACTACTGACATTGTAGTCACTGTTCTTTTTACATCATTATTAACATTCTAGTCACTTTCTAGTCTTTTTTTTATATCACTAACAAAACTAAGGACAAAACTATAACATTCTCGAAAAAGACAAGATGCAACATAGCCCTGAGATCGACAGTTTTTCCAGGTCACATATTCACACTACCATCATTTCTGAGAGTAGAGGACCAGCCTGTAGGTCCTGTGAGCTAACTCTGGGAGCAAGGATTTGAAGGTGTTTTGGGGTTCCCTAATAGATGATGTTGAATGGTTTTGACTTGGGCTTTCTGATTCATTGTTCTATCACTTTCTGAAGTGAAAAAAAGGTTAACGCACGGTTCAAAATTGAAAACAGTAACAATTTAATCAATAGGCATGTCCAATTACTCGCCTTATCATATGGAATCTAAAAATGTATAGTTTTTTCATCCAAGCTCAAATGAGGATGCTAAGCTATGACCAAAATGTTAAAAGGACAACACACTTTGTTTTAGTCAAGGCCATATTGTTAATATTATCCTATTTCAAAGATGCGAGACTCATTGTGTACTAAATGTTTTTTGCATAACAAAGTGAATTTTGCAACTTTAATAGTACAAATGATAGTTTTGACCTTGAAACCTGAAAGAGTTGTAATTTTGCATTCTTGTCACTGTTCTTTTTACATCACTACTGACAAAACTAAGGACAAAACTGCAACAATCTTGAAACAGACAAGATGCAACATAGCCCTCGGATTGGTGTTCTTTTTAACATATTTGTATTTGTTCATTTGTTTTGTGTTTTCAAATAATCTCCATTGTATTGTGGGAATGAAAAAGGGGAAATTTACACATTCTGAATGTTGTTAAACATCCTGTTGCATTTTGTAATAGAAGATCATATGGGAATCCAGCATTTTGTTTTTTTTTCAGCTACAGTTTCAAAATGTAGAGTACTTTCTTGGAAAAGTAGTCTTGACAAAAAAAATCTTGCACTCAAGTTGCAGTCTAAGCTTTCATGACACTAGAATAAAAAAAATATGTTTAAAATATAGATGTATGTTGGCTGTGTTTGATAAACCGGTGAAGGAGTTCTCATACCTGGGGGACAGGGTAAATGTAAATGGTGGATGCGAGGCGGCTGTGACAGCTAGAGTAAGGTTTGGGTGGGCAAAGTTTAGGTAATGGGGAGAATTGCTACACAGGAAAAGATTACCTTTGAAGATCAAAGGAATGGTGTGTGAGACATGGTGTCTGAGCGAAAATGAGATGGGGATTTGAGAAGGACAGAGAGTGATGGTGAGAGCAATGTGTGGTGTGAAGTTGATGGATAGGAAGAAGACTGAAGACTTGATGTAGATGTTGCATGGGTTTGGAAGAAGCGGTGGACCGGTTGGCGAAGGCGAATAGTGCTCATTGGTATGGGCATGTGCTGAGGAGAGATGATGAGCATGTTTTAAGAAAAGCCCTTGAGTTCAGGTTGGGTGGTTCGAGGAGGAGGGGCGACCAAAGAAGACATGGATGAAGCAAGTGGAAGAGGAAAGTAAGAGGGTTGGGTTGAGGATGGAGGATGCACTGAATCGAGCAAAGTGGAGGGAGAGGGTAAGGGCGATTGCTGCGAGTGTGAATTAAATCCAGCCACCCTCGTTTATGGAGACAAAACCGGATATAAAACTTTGGATTTACTACTACTACAACTTGTAATTCAGCATTGGTGGTAGTGCATCTTACACACTTGCCCAAGAGACTACATCATATAAAAACAAAAATCACATCATGCATTTCGCCAAATTCTACTTCCCCAAAAGCACTCCAGTCTGGTGACAAAGAAAGTACATCAAAATGCTGGATTTGTGTACATAAATGCTTTAACCCCCTGAGCACCTGCCTCTCATACAGCATTTCTGATTGGCCAATTACATTGTATAATTCGTCGCCCGCATCACATACTGTCGTATTTCGCATTTTGAGGTTTTTGCGAAATTTGGCCTAATTACATAGTTCATCGAGTTTTATCAATCCACAAAGTTTCAAATGGTAACGTTGCATAATTAATTAGTTTATAATTATAGAATTTAGTCTTTTTCCTCAAAATCATATCCGTATTTCACATACTGTCGTATTTTAAAATCACCGTTCAGTTACATGCGCTTGATAAAGCGTTCTATTTTGCCGATAATAAAATAAATGATTTCACATACCGATCTATTTTGACGTATTTTGATCGTTCTTTCGTAAACAAGATTTTCACACTGTGATCTATTTTACATGCATTGGAATGTAACGGTGAAATATGCGTCAATTTTACAATATACGTTATTTGTGATTTCACATAGATTTATAACTTTGTAGCCCAATTAAGATAGTAAAATTTTAGTTTTAAGTTTCATTTATGGTTTATATTGGACTTTAAATGTTTTCTTCAAATAGTAAAGTCTAGATGCCTCTTTTATCCGTATAGGTATGAAATGTCGTGGTAGATTTTGAATCGCGATTTTCTCGGAAAACGTGTTTTGTAAAATACGACAGTATGTGATGTGGGCGACGATTTTTATATTTGTTTCAACAACCAGTTGCAATGCAACTTCCAAACATCTAACCTATCTAGTCTTCTCCAGACCTAATCAGCATTCACATTGTGACCAATCGGCAGGTAGTACTCACGGGTTGAAATCATTGCTTACTTCATCCTCACACAATTCATCTACTAACACTTGTTTATGTGACTGTACACAGTGTTGTTACTAACCCCTGCACACACTTTTCTTAATTGTGATCAGTATGGTTCACCTCTGACCAAACTGAAACTTGTCTTTGAAACTCCTGATCTTCTGTCTGCTTCACCAGCTACGCTAGCTAAAGCTGTAAGTCACAAATACTTGGGTTTACTGTGTGTCTGTAAGATGTTAATAAGTGTTTTATTTCTTTGACTGTTATTATTATTTTTTGTTTCCTAATTACTATTCCGGAGTAATAGAGCACTAACTTGTCAAAGTTAAATACAAAGGAACATTCTTCATTAGTATTAAAATATAGTTAGTGACCAAATAAGGCAACCAATTGCACATACACATGGTTTGTCAATCAGGCTAAAAGCTTTAAGCTGGGTCGGTCGGTCAATTTTTTTACTTAGGGCTGTACTTCTTCGTTATTTCTAAGTATATGTTTACGCTGGCGAAATTGATGATACAAGACCAGAGATGAGTCCGATTTCGGGAGAGATTGACAGTTTAATGAGTTTATACCGTAATCAAAAATAAACAAACACATATTTTCCATTTGTTAGACTTTTAAAAAAGTAGATTGGAGGGAAAAAACTGACCACAGATTTTCAAATTTTTGGGTCGTTAGCAAAAGACAATCCAAAAATTATTTGTAAAGCCTCATCATAGCATGGACTGTGATGGTGGAATGTATTTAATTTGTTTTTCAATCCATTATTAGTTATTAAATTATTAGTATAAAAGAGAATATGAAACATGTTTACCAAAACTCAGAATATGTTACTGAAATTGGTCTATATACAAGTCTTTTGGCTTGATTGTTCTTGCATACCAGCCTTATTTTCTCACAAACTGCTTGAATATTGAACTTTGATTACTGTTTTCTGCTAAGTGTAAAAAAAGTGAATATCTTTAAACTACGCTTCAACTGGATAAAACAGCATAATATTTTTTTAATTTTCCCAAAAAGAAATTAGTGCTGTATTTTCCTGAAATTAATGCTATATTTTTCTGAAATTAGGTTAATTTGAAAATGCTACTCCTATTTCCAATAAAATTGGATGAATTGTAAGCAAGGGCTGTGTTCACATTGATTTACCTTTAATACTGCTATATATTTCCCCTATAATTTTTCCCATAGGGCATAGTATACCTGGGTCAAGACGTGCTCGGTTGGCGTCCCATTGCTCAGGCTTGGCTAGAGAGCCGCAATCAACAGGAAATACATGTAAGTACAAACTTGAATCCTGTTTTGAAAGTGCTCAATAATAAGACTAACATGTATACATATTGAAAGTGAAGCGAGTGCTGTACCAAGAGGTTTATTCACTGAAAATATATTTGAAGCATGCCATCTTGAAATGTGTGCGTATCCAACCTCATAGGCGCCAAGTAAATCAAATTGGGTTTGAAACTCCTCAATAGCTGTGAACCAATATGAACATTAGATTCTGTAAGCCAATTGCTTTTTTGTCTGATTCATCCGATTTGATTTGATTTGTTTCAGTGCATGCAAAAGGCATTTAATAAAGTCATGGATGCAGTTGTCAATTTTGTGATGTTTGAAACAAGGTTAGTGAAGAGCTTTAAAAAAATTGAGTAGATTTGATGTTCCATCTGCAAGGAGTATATTTTCTACCCGTGTATGCTAAAGCTGTAAGCAAATGAAAAGGAGTGATGAAATTATGTACAAATAGTGGTAATTTGAGGCACATTATTTGGTCATTTTTTTCAGGAAAATATAAAAAAATGTAAAAATGCATTTTTGCATTTTTGATCTGGAAATAAATACTGGAAGCAAACTTGAATTTACTTTACCTTACTCTGCTATTGCTAATAATTAAGACCTGAAGGTGTCTCAAGAGGTCTTACAATGTACCATTGGTTTAAACATCTCTCTGCGGTCTTCTTTCTCAGACCCCAAGTCAAAGTGTGTGAGGTGGGCATGTTCAACACATGCCTAGGCCTACTGACAGCCATGCTAAGTGAACACATGCAGATTGGAGGAGAGCTTCACATAGAACGACTCTTTCTCTTCTGTCTCATTTGGTCCTTTGGTGGTCTTCTAGAGGACAATGATCGCAAGAATTTCAGCGAACTACTCAGGACCCTCACTTCGGCGTAAGTACCAAAGTTCAAACTGACATTGGCAAGAGTATACAAATATAGACTGCTCATGAGGGAGATGGTGAGAAATATTGCCCCGAGATGATCTTGAGACCAAGGGCCTACTATTTTATTTATTAAATAGTAGGCCCGCGGTCTCAAGATCATCAAGGGGCAATATTTCTCTCCATACTCTCGAATAAAGAGCAGTCTATATTTGTTTTACACCTCATGCATATATTTCTGTCATCATTTTTGTTTTAAAAGTAGTGTTTTAGGTCAGGCCTAGTGTAAACCTAGGCCAACTGCATATTAAAATTTCTTACTGTAGTATTCTTCATCCCGCAAACGTGCAGAGCCTGGGGTGTACATCGCAAAAAGGCAAGCTCGAGATCAGAATTCTGCAACTTTTCAACATTCGCTAGAGACCTGTTTGTTGCTTTCAAGCTCTTTCAAATGCATGCTGTTCAAATAGGCCTACTGTAATTGCAAACTTAACTTGCTTCCTTGTATTAGCGCTATAGCGCTATCACCCTGTTATAAATTTGGAATAGATCGTCATCAGTTACAAGCTGGAATCAGTGTTTGCAGCTCAATTATCCAGTCTGAGCAGTTGATTGCCGATGCCGTGCAAACTTTTGGAATCGGCCATGATTTTGCGTTGGATGAGTTTCACGTCTCTTCCACATACTGTATTTTTTGAAATAATGTGTATTGGTGTACGTATTAAAATTAATTATTCTGTGTAGGAGTGTATGGTAACTTTTGCCATGGGATAGTAGGTTTCCCGGGGGTACTATCCCACGGGGATAGTTGGTTTTTGTTTATTTCTTCAAACAAAACAGGAGATGGTAGGAATAACCCATATCATGTGACTCCATTTTAACCAATCAGATGACAGAAATATATGCAAGAGGTGTATAATAGAGTATGATGGCAGTCATGTTTTAAAAGAAAGTGCCATAGCTAGAAGCATTGTACTGCTGGTGGTAACAACAGTAGTTTTATCTCCAGTCCAAATCATCTGTAAAGTTTTGCATCAATATTTCAACTCGTTTTGATATGAGAGCTAAAAACGTGATTTTGTAATCCTCATATTAATATTGGTTGACCAAAATGGGGCAAATTTTCACTCATAACATCCAAACAAATATCCTTTAGCCCTAAGATTTCAAAGGATAAATGAGAAAAATAGTGGCCTTCTTCAGATATCAAAGTTTTGACCACTTCGGGTAAATCTGGGGTTCTGGGGACGAGGCTATTAGCGATTGGACCATGGCCCTTTAATTTAAATTTTTTTATTCATAATATGTTATTCGCTATTTGCATATTTAGGTCAAAAGTTTTCTTATAATTCACCATCTTTATATCCAAGTACTTTTTGGCAGGGCATCTATTATCCACCACAGCATTTACTGATCTACTTGTTTTTTTCCCATTCATCTTTTTTACTCATGTAATACAATGTCTTATATAGCGACAGGTTGCCCGACTATGACCATGACATATCAGTGTATGACACTAAGGGGGGGGGGGGGGGGGGTTGACGATCTGTGAGTGGTACCCATGGGTGTCAGGGTTACCGGAAGTACCTATACAGACACACACGACCTACTAGGGGAGATCTTTTTGGACACAGTCCCAAACTGTAAGTCTAACAAAATACCACTCTCTTTGTTTTCAGTTTGATGTGTATTACTCGCATTTTTTAGAATAAATGTGCAAAGAAGCTATTAAGGTGGCAATAGTCTGGAATCATCATACAGTAAGTCTATCTGGGTGTCTACCTGAAAATGTTATGAATTCAATGTTGTAGGAAAAGGCCAAAAAAATAAGCATTGCCATGTTGTTTTATGGCCATACAAATACAAAGTTATACGGTTTCACACCGTAATACAAGTCCCATTCATTCGTGTACAAAATGGCCGAGATTAAAACATCATTGTTTTCTCCTCAATGGAACCTCTGAGACCTTAAACCCTACCTTCTGCTTGAAGATCATCATATCTCCTACTGATCAATCATGAAATTAGGGTAGTTCTCCACAAATTTTCGAACTACTGGACGTGAATAACTAGCGATGCCCCTGTAGACCCTGGAGGTCAGAGAACTTTTTCAGTCAGGTGTCCCTGTAAGAATAGGGTTAAAAATTGTTTGTCGATCAAATAACGTATCAATGTAACCTATTGTTTTTTGATATCCTACAGATTTTGTACTTAATATTATAGCACCATGATTTTCAACCCATATCTCGCCAATTTATCTCAGTCTTTAGGATACCTAAAAGGGGTCCGCAAAAAAACACCATAATTTGCAGCAGGAGCTGGACTTTCCGCTGTTTCTCCGGTTATTTACTGGGTGAATCCTACAGACTGAACTGTGTAGACAGCTAGCACCAAATTTGGTTAAATTGTTCTTTGCTCTTTTTGTCCATTTACTTCATTTACTAAGGTGTTCGACATCAATGTCATTCCGACATATTTCAATACGGCATTTAAGCGCCTTGGATATTTGTAACTGCGCTCAGCAAAATATGGATAAATTTGGGTCTGTTTTGGGCTGTATTCACAAAGAGGGACATCCTCCAAATTTTTAAATTGTACACAATGGCACTCACTTTAGATTAGGATCCAGGACTATTTTACTTTTAGTCCAATGCTTTAATGTAAAGTGACGTAAAATACTACCATCAATTAATTAAATGTACACATTATAAACAATGTCTTGGGAGGGTTTTCAGAGTCCCTATAAACCGGAAACTTGAAAAATATCCGAAATGCTTTGTAGATCTGGCAAAGGAGAATAGTTTTAAAAAAACCTGTCAAAATGAACGTAATACTTGAAAGTCTGAATATTTATATTAAACTTTTCAAAGTTATTGCATAATGTGTGTCATATAGAGTTACCAACAAATCAAGGTCCGCCAAAAATCGCTACGATTTTGACTGAAAACCTTGAAAAAGACTTGATTGAGTGGTAAAAATAAAAGTTGAACAAATTCAATTAATGTTAGAAATGTGAAAGTAAGGCACCATTTGCAAGCAATACACTGAGCATATTTATGCCAATTTGTTGACATTTTTTTTTCAAATACCTTGATTGCAATTCGTTTGGTTGCCACTTAATTCTTGGCATTGATATTGGATAGAGCATTTATTTGGGCATGGTGCCTGCTTGGTTAATTTACCAATTACAGCCTCACAATAGAAAAAAAAATCTTTTCAATCTACTTCTGTATTCCTGCTCTTATCAGGGCCCTCAAAGCTATGATCGTTTAGTTAACTCAAGAGTTTTAAATCGTATTTTGTCCCCGCTACCGGGGGTGCCGGGATGAACCTCACACTCAGCAATCCGCTCTGTGAGGATTTATTGGAGCAAAAGATAATTACCGGATGCCCTTCCTACCCATCCCCATTTTTTCAGCATTGGGCCTAGCTTTGGGCAACCACACCCCCATGCAAGGCAGCATGTGCTGGATGGCCGGCATTAGCTCTCTATAGCTGACTCCTTGTAGGTAGATCTTCTTTTTCATTTACCAGGGTAACCAGCTAACCACCTCATCATGGATGTCCTTAGAAACCGATAGGATGACGGTTCATCCGCCGACAACTGCCCTGGGACAGGTGGTACTGGTTACCAGGATAGCCAGTAGCAGCCCGCAAAGGAACCTACCTGACCACCATATTATAAAGTTTTTGAAATATTTCTGTTAAAAATTAATTTTTGTTTGTTCATTTATTGCTGCATGTTTGTCAATCATGCACATCAGTGCTTTGTTGAAAATTTGCATGGGGTTATGACTCATAAACAAAGATGGCTGAGGATTTTCACCTGCCTAAAATTGCACCTCATAGTAGTATCATGGGTAATACCTAAAAACCAAATCATATTCTGTTGCTTTGTCCTTACACCAATTCGCATCCCGAGTCCCTGTTGGAGTTTGCCAACCTGTCTAACATGCATGTGCTGCTGGTAGGGCCACCTGGTTCTGGTAAGACTGCAAGAATGAATGACTTCATCAATTCACTGGGTAAGATCATCACTTTCCGTTCAATAAAATACAGTGTTCTTTCATTTAATCAATTGTCTCAAATTAACAGCCGCTGTGTCTTATTGCTTTGATTGTTTTTGTTTTTCATACTGTTGTAACACTAGCACTATTATGCAATTAAAATAGTGTTTGCATTATTGATCAAATTAAAGTGACAGGAGTATCTCTTTTAGGACACGAAGTTCTCTCAAATTACACTGTATCGGTTGTAGATAACGTTTCGAAGGTTTATTGAACAACCAGTACACAAAAACCGCCAACCTTGTTTTTTAATTTGCTTGCTATTGTTTATGGTCCCTATCGAAACGTCCACCTTTGTTTTCGTCTGCACTACATAAAATACAAATCATCATCTATACATAAAGACGGCGTATTTGGCTTATTCACTTCAGGTGTGATCTAATACATTGCAGCATTCCAGATATGCCAAAAACAGGTTTGAAAAAAATTGAGGGCGCTTCTTTCTGGAATGTCCTCATTCTCTTTAATGCTCTAAAAACTAATTTTTCCCCCCAATTCATCAGCATACAAAATGACACAAATTAATAAACAACAAATGATGTAGACATTCTGTAGCCTAATGGCCTGTAAAGGAAATGACCATAATTAAATTAACTTTCCATTTTTTTTATTTGTTGGGTTTTTTTACTCAAAATGTTTACCTTTAAATGTCCATTTCAAGATTTTATGTAACTTTTTTCTTGCTCTGCTGCTCTAATTTATTTTAAATTTGCTCTGTGAATAGCTTCTAACCAAAATGTGAAACTTCAAAATTTCACATATGTCATCTTCATGTCTGTGCTAGATATTTACTCTAACCAATGTTTACAGTAAAGTAAAAGAAATACAAAAGTGCAAAGCAAAATAACGCACATAACAAAGCATGCATACAAGCAATCAAAAGGCAAGCAAGCAAGCAACAAACAACAAAGCAAAAAGCATTATCAAATAAAAATAAAACAATCGGACTTAAGATTGATGTACCAGCATTTTCTACTGTGTTGTTTTACCACACAGATTTTTCCCCATCATATCAGTTCTAAGAGGTGGTGTTTTCGGGTGCATCCACTGCTCCTCAGCTGCAGCAGTTTCATTGACACACATCCATCATAGAAGAGGTGGGTAAAAGGGCGTGGCATTTGGACTCAAATGCACGTGGTAGGTTTTTTTCCCACCACCATCTCCAAGAGCAGGTCTCCCTCACTTACCTCAA
Organism: Ophioderma brevispina; assembly: GCA_023653785.1. Lineage (NCBI taxonomy): Eukaryota > Metazoa > Echinodermata > Ophiuroidea > Amphilepidida > Ophiodermatidae > Ophioderma > Ophioderma brevispina. The sequence goes on from JAMKCH010042916.1 coordinate 11,859, forward strand.
AGGGCAGCTATTATTTTTTCTTATTTTTTGGACTTAGAATATTTCCCTCTAACCTGAAAAAATAATGAAAATTTAATATATTTTAAAAGAGGCCGTAGCAAGATTCGAACCCAAGACCACTGTATCATGCAGGTCAGCTACCTACCACAAGACCAGCGAGCATTGGTTTGCCAAATTTGCAATTCTAATACCATCTCCTTGTTTGGCTGGCTAACTGGTTCACTACTGACTTAATAACAAAACAGCCATTCATTTTATCCATTATATACATTACGAATGATCAACTAGTGCATTTTTTTGTGCTCAAAAAGGCTTTCAGACACCCCTTTTGCTCACATTAAAAATTTCGGTGCGCCCCTGCCTAGTAGCGGTCCCATGCTAGCATCGGTACGCCCACCATATTACGTCACGGTGTCCAAATCCCTTGCTATTTTATTGTGTCTCAGTTGGGCACTGTAAATTTTAATGGGATAATTAGACATAAGATTTTCCCCTTTATCGCCGATTTATCGGCGATTGTTTATGTATATCATATCTGATAAACATCTACCTCACTACGGTCGTTGGAGCTTTGGATGATGATGTGTTGGTGAAGTTTTGAGATGTTTTTCTTTAGACCGAAATTCGGAAGTTTGCTAAGTAGTGGAAATTCGTAGCTTCTTGGAGGGGATCGGAAGATTTCTATGGAAGTGGATTCGGAAATTTCTATGGAGTGGAATTCGGAGATTCTATGGAGTGGAATTCGGAGATTTCTAAGGAGTGGGAATTCGGAAGCTGTTAACATAAGAATCAGATATATATTATGTCTTATCCCTTCACATGGTTGCCCGCGAGTCCTCAGCCTTTTGTTTCGCGCTGCTCGTTCTGCGGGTGTTAAGTGGCTTGATTCCTTGGCCAGGTTTTCGCTCCCCCCTATGTAAGCCACACCTAGACTGCCAGGGCTGTTGGGGATATGTCCTGTCTCGTGTCTGCTCCCTTGCTTTATTTATATTTATTTTCGCCCTTGTCTATAGTCCGGGGTGCAACCATGTCATTTTGTGTTCCACAGCGTACTACCAGCTCGTGCCGATGAATCTCCAAATTTTCTCAAAATTTTTTTGGGGTTGCCCTGTGTCTTCTGTCGTCCGTCTTGTCTCCTTGGCCTTATTCTTGCTCTACCC
>JAMKCH010042917.1:0-12869 GCA_023653785.1 Ophioderma brevispina
AGCATGCGATCAGTCACAATAAATGCTTTATTTTGGAATGTTTAGGACAATATTTGTAGAATGTGAAATATGTGTTTAATGCATGTAGACAAATTCCCTTTATACCATAAGTGTATATTCAGATGATTTTCTGTGTATAGTGCAGGACCCTATTTTAAATTGTGAGAAATACCAGAAGGATTGCCTTCCATTTATCACCCTATACGATTTTATCAAGGAATGCTGGTTTTTAGAAGAGGCTTATACTATATACTTTCTGGCTCACGTTTTACTAATATTTATTGGTTCAACTTCCATAGCATTAATCACACTTGAGCACCAGAAGACATGAAGTTGGGCTTTACAGGGTGGTAATTGTATTTCTGATCACCCTGTATAATCAAAAGTACACAAAGAGTATGGGTTATATATGTTTTGTTTAGAAAGAACTTGCTTCCATTAACCAATGACAGGAAAAGATTTACTCTGAACAGATAGTATGAAAAGCCTTCCTATACATGTATTTTACACTTAAAAATAAGCATTAATTTTGACCACCCTGTATTAGATTTAACACAAGGGTATATGAACTCTTTCTTCCTTGCCTGTTTGAAGGGCCTAAGACTTAAGTTAATACCTTTCGGAATCAATATTTATTTGATCTACATATCATTCAGAAAAGGAAACCACACAGCTTCACAACATGACAAGGAAAAAATGCTTAAATTTTGTGTTGTTTCACCATGTATATTTCTGACCCACCCGGTATAACAAGGTTGTACTTAGCTGTTTTGGCAACATTGTATTGTAATATAAGCCTTTACAAAAAAATTGTATACTTTTATGGGCTAGAAAGTATTGATTAAATTGTAATACTCTTGTTGAATGACAAAAAAAGGCACAATATTTGAGTATTTTCTAAAAAACCATGTAATAGTTTTTAGGACCAACTTATGGAATGCGACCATAAGTAGTTAAAAATTCAACTTTTGAATAATTTTGAGACGTGTCACCCTGCTAAAAAATAAAACCAGCCTGTCGATTGAATCATGCATTGTTGTCTCGCATGAACTTTGATCGGCAGAGAATTAGTAATCACTTTTCTTGCTGTCTGTCCCCCTGTCCGTCAGTCTCCGTACGGCTGTTGTCTGTCTGTCTGATATGTCTGTCCATCTGTGTATGTCAGTATGATATGTCTGTCTGCGTACGTGTTCCACGGCTGTGTACGAGTTATATGGATGTTCCAGTTCCGTAAGGCTACGATGATGTAAATTTGTGAAAGGAGCGGGTAGGCAAGTTCTCGACTGATTAGATTTGGGGATCGTTAAATATGCTATTAAGTATCTAATTTGCAGTATTTACGAAAATTTTCCCGCAGGCTTGTGTGTTACAAAGTTTTTCTGGAGTTTCCGTAAGGCGTTTATAATGAGGTTTTGTACTTGGTGTGTAGTGGTTTGTAAGGGGGAAGCGGGCGGGCTGGGGAAGGTCTCGAAACTGATTAGATTTTTTTGGGGTTATTTCGGGCAAATTAAATATGCCAAATGAGCTAAATTAATAGGCAAAAAATCAGCATAATTCTCAATTTTGAAACGGTGACATCGGATACGCAAAATTCCTTCATTGCATGAAAGCCTATCATGATGAGCATCTTTCTTGAATTTGGAAAGTGCGAGATATGTCAGCTTAGGGTATGCAAAATTAGCTAATTTTATTAAATATGCATAATTACTCATATCTCTGAAACCGGTTACATCGGATGGGCAAAATTCCTTTGCAGATGAAAGAATACTATGTCATCATTTATTTGTGTGAATCATATTGGGTCAAAGTGCATGTGGGTCCGATTAAAGACAAAAAAAGGGCATTTTGTGATACAGTTGATCTAATAAATATGCGTAATTGCGTATCGCTGAAATGGTACAGTGGATATGCAAAATTCTTGCTACATAGACTAATATGACATACACATCTTTTGTGTGAATCATAATTGCGGTCCAAATGCATGTGGGCCACTAAAGGGGGCCCTTCCAATTTCCCACAGTCGAATGTGCACCGCAGCACGTCGTGGATTTTTTTCGTTTTAAGTGTGGCGGTAGACATTGATTAGAAATGAAAATCCTGAATTTTTGAGCGCATATTCCATTTCGTTTTCCCACTAAAGCAAATTGGACTTTAGGGGGTCCACCATCAAAAGTGGCCACCCATGTGAAGACTATGGTTTGAGAGGGGCACCGATTAGTAATGGAGGCCTCCACAACTTTGAAAATCACTATTTAATGGTTAATATTTATTTATTTAATAAGAAAATGAAGTTATCATAAAAATATATAGTGTGTTTACTTTTAGATTTAATGAGGTCTAAATATACACCTTTGTTCATGGTCGGTCGGGTGGGCCAAATCTGGGGTGGTCATAACTCCAAAAATAGACATATTTTATAGATCCATCTTTTGTCAAAATAAGAATTACATAGTAGAAAAGTATAAAAGTAATAAGGGAGGTTCAGCCTCCCCCGTGAAAATGGTAATTGTAACTTTTTTTGATACATTTTGACCCCCTGAAACCAATGTTGACCTTCGACACCACCCCTCGAACTTCAGATGTATGTTGAAGATATATCATTAAACAACTTGTCCTTGAAAGAATTAGCTTGGTGTCTTTTCTTTGGTCACAACAAAATACCCACTCAAAGTTACCACACACAAAGTATTAATATGTGACCCATGAGGTCATTGGACATCCCGTGTATATCACCATATACATTCTATGGAAAATCAAAGCAAAAGTTTCTTGTGGCTGAAACAATGAAGACATCGAGACACCAAGCTGTGGTCTTTTGGTTGCCAAGCCCATGGTCACATGATTTTTTTCAAAAATAGTGTTTGCCAAATTGAATAAATTTTCATATTTTTACTAATTTAGTGAATTTTAGGGATTTTTTGCATGACTTTTCAGTTAATAGTCTCCACAAGGAAAATGTTGTGACCCTTGGGGTAGTGTCCAAATGAAAGAGCAGGAAATAAAGAATACTATGAATGCAAACCACCGGGTGCTAACTTCCTAAACATCCTTGGTTATGATTTTGTTGGGGACATTTCCAGATTTAATATCTCCAAAACGGAAGAGATTTTTTGAACCTTATGGTGGTATCAAATGACAGAGTGAGAAGTATAGAATACTATAAATGCAAACCCGGGGGTGCTACTCTTAAAGGTCCTCTACGTGTGCTCAATGGGGTGACTTTTCAAGATTAATATCTCCACAACGGAAAAATGTTGTGACCCCTAGGGTGGTGTCACATGAAAGAGTGAACGTACTAGATCTATAAAAAAGCAAACCTTGGGGTGCTACTCCTAAACATCCTGCTCACTTATATGCTCGTGGGGGGGGGGGGATCAACTTTCAAGATCCACAATGGAAAATGTTGTGACCCCCCTAGGGAGTGTCAAATGTAAGGGGGGAAGTTAAAACTAGTTGAGAATTTGGGATTATCTTCTTGTACAAGCTTTGGGGGACACCCTGGACTCGCAACATTTGCAACTCCCTGGCGTGTTGCTGCTTTTTTGTCTTACGGTTTTCGCGAAAGCAGGCAATAAGACTATGTGGTTCGAGAACCGGCCTTGTTATCATATTTCTTTGTTGAAGTGATTTGGAATAATGAACAAGTTTAGATTATTTTGGGGTGAAGACCGAGAAACATGTGCAGAGAGATGTTAAACTGGATGGATTCCATGTATAACAGGAATTGTTGTGCCATTTCTTTGCTCCAACCAGCCTCTGCTCCAATTAAGCATTCATACAACAAAAACATAGGGGATGAACCTCCCATTAATACACAAGCAAGTCAATTTAAGAAAGTGCAATATACACACATTCGATTGCTACTAATTTTTGTGCTGCCTAATCAATAAAAAATGCTGCTCTGCCTACATTGATCTGGCACATACGGGGACGCTTGCTGGTACCAGGCTGACAGCCAACATTTACCTCTGCCAAACAACACTGATCTCTACACACTGGATAGTCATCGCCGCTCGAACGTGAGGAAACCGGAAATTGCACGGGCGGCCCTTTTTGCTCTACCCAAGAAAAACCCGATCGTGCACGTTACAACTGACTAGGGAAACTATGAAAAGGGACAGAATAGGCGATTTAATTGCGCGTTAAATGTCAAGGTTTGTCATTATTGGTTGATTTTTTCGAGTTGGGTGGGTTGCGAACAAAATATGATTCAAATGTTTTAAACAGCTTTAAAAATACCATATTCAGGATTTCAGCTCAAAGACAATAATTCATGGAGTAGTGCTTTGACTACTCGCATTCCAGAATAATTAAGATATTATTAATACTACTTTAAGATTTTTTCCGATTTACTAACCTCACCCCCACGTGCACCCCCCACCTATATCATGTATTTTCACTATTTCATTAACTAATTATATTCTATTCTTGGATGGTTGTGCTTTTGATACCAATGAAAGAGAAAAACGCAAAGCTATCTTGTGGACCAAATTTATGGAATGTGTTGTAAATAGGAAAATCACAGTGGTGGTTACCCCCCCCCCACCCCCCCACCCCCGCCCCAGGAAATTGTTGTTAAAAAATGGCTCAGGTAGCGAGAGGGAGCATTCATTTCTTTAGGGACAAATTTTTTTTTGACATTTCGTATCTCTTTTTACAGGCATGCACGTTCTATTTTAAAAAATATTACTTAAGATTAGTTGGAATAAAATTCCTGGGGGTGGGGTCTTGAATTTTGGTCGGGGACCAATGCTCGTTCCAAAAAAAGAGCGACTATAGCTGACAAAATTGTGCGGGACAACCTCTTGGGGTATACAATTCACAATAACGAAGTTCTAGGGGTATCAATTAAGTTGTGTTGTGACTGGTTCAATGGATAAAAATAGGAAAATGTAAACCTAAAAATATCAGCAAAATAAAACCACCGAGTGGTATGTTTGTATGATTGGCTATTAAAGGTATTTTAGTCACGTAATGAGAACAGGTCCCACAAGGGGTCTAATTTTACTGCAATTTGGTCCCCTTTTTTTTAAAAAAAACGGAAAATAGTATAATTTTACAAAAATGGCCTTACAGACTCCCGTTCGAGGGGTTTTTCACTGAAAAATTGGTCATGTTTATCCTTTTTGGGGGTCAATTTCAGAACCCTGGAATGAGCACGGGTACCCAACACAAACCCCGGAATCTCCCCCCCCCCCCCATCGGATAAATCTGCTTTGAGAAAGAATATGCACTGCGGTCTATGGGTGCAGTATGCTGCACAAAAATCATTGTCTTTAAATCAACTTGGAATTAAAATTAGAAGGAACTGAAATTTTGGTCCTTGAAATTGGATTTATAGCTATCTAGAATATGACACGTTTGATAAATGTAAAAATCACAAGCTATACCTTAGGCCTTGTTTGTGAGCCCTTGGTATTACATGTATCCAGAAAAAAGTCTCATGGATAAATACTAATTATAGTGAACTAGAAGTATTAGTGCTCGCCACACTGGCTTCCCATGGAGTTATAGCCATTTTAGAGCAAATAGTCTAGTACAGTGGCAATGAGGTGCCACAGTATTATGTACAGTTGTATACTTAGGCTCACTATAGGGCTACGACGTGTACCACGGCACAGTATCATCACAATACGGTCGCCAAAATTGCATAGAATACATAGTTTATTCTACTCACAGTTTAATTTAAGGCAAAACGGGCAACATAAACAATACCAAATTGCCAAATGCTTGATATTTTTCAGATATTGGCAGGAAAGTACTTCACATAAGGATAATGTATACTTATCCCATGAAACCGTGTTGCAACCGAGTGAATGTTTTGGGTAGAGGCAAAAGGGGGCGCCTGCACAACTTCCGATTTCTTCACGGGCTCGCTATTCAATCGCGTGGAAACAGCCTATCCAGTGTGTACGAGATCAGGTGATAACAACAGAGGGATGTTGAAAACCAATCCCATAATGCTTGCAACATACCTGTACTTCACAAGGGATAAAATTCTGAAACCATGACAGAAACATTTCAAAATTATTTCAAACTGTACTAATATTTTTGTACCAGAGAGCAAGTCTAGATTGTGTGTTTTAGGACCACAGGCATTTTAAATTGCTTGCAAACAACAGAAGGGCAAGGCTGTGTGAGTGACTAGGCCTGTAATGTAACTGATTTCTTCAACTATTGCATCATCTTGTTTGTTGCCGAAACAGGCCGCACATCGTCAATGTTGCTGTGGCAAGCATATCATCACTGTTGCTGTGCATAGCACATCATCACTGTTGTGCTTATGCAAGCAAAATCGTCAACGTGTGCTGTGCAAGCACATCGTCACTGTGCTGTGGCAAACACTGTCACTGTTGCTGTTGCACAAGCACATAGTACAAGGTTGCTGTGCAAACAGGCACGTGAAATTTGTTGCGTCATGTGTTATGATATCAGTGTTGAATGTTCCTGAATGTTCCATTCTCTGATCGGCTGATTTTTCTGCAGTAATTGGCGAAAACCAATCGATTAAAAAAACCATGCATCTTAAAAGTGGACTGCATGCCCGATGCACAAAACGTCTCCCAGTGACCAATGTAATGTCACTTAAGAAAAGAGATACTTGCTTCAACATGATGTGGCATCAGTTGTGTGTTCACGGGCTTAAATGCAACCAAACATAAAATTACTCATTTCAATAAGGACTTTCAAAAAATGACGATAAAGTGACTGACAAGAATTTTAATTTTAATAAAACTTGAAAAGCAGAGTGCCGTCTATATGCTCATTACTTTTTGGCACCTTGAATCTGGTTAAGCTGTTTCAGGAGAATCCGCATCTGGGATATATTTAAATCAGTGGTTGGGAATCCACTAACGCTGTGTATATGATCACATGATCCTTATCAAGGCACATTGTCTAAACCATAATGCATCAATTTGGGATTTGTAGACATTGCTGATGCACAAACATTCATAGTTGTTTACTAACCTGACTGCTTAAGGCACGTATGGGGACAGGAGAGAGGGGTAGGGTTGCAGAATTAATTAGAGGAGTTAGAGGATTGGGTTCAAATCAAATCATCGACAGATGCAGTGAGTAAATGGGGACTTTGTACGGGCTCTTCTCTGGTTACAAATGAACTGTAGCATCAGTTCCTCCAAATGGTGGGCAATTGGTTCGGATTATATGTCAGTCTGGAGAGTAATTTTCATGTTTCACCATATGGGAACAGTTCTGCTGAGGGGGAGGATAATGCAGGGGAAGATAACACAAATTGCATTTTGTTTATTGCTTGGTTTGATTGTTTGATGATTCTTTTTTTGTGGGGGGGGGGAGCTTCATTCTTGATATCATGATTTCTTTCTGGAAAATAGGATGTATGTAGGCAGGTCGTTGCATGGGGAAACCATTGTTGCAGGGACTTTGGACCTATTTGAGGGAAATTCTTGTCCTTTAAGAAAGATGGTAGTGAAGAATTTTAGCAATTTGGAGTGAAATTTTGAAGAAAATCTTGCAATTTTGGAGTGGAAAAGGAAATTTTCTCCATCTTGCAGGCAACTTTCAATGGGTGTTTCCAGGAAATTTACATTTTTTCCAGCGCTGTCTGCTGGGACGATGGTAGCCTCTTGAGTTTGTGCTTGATCTTTAAAGGTACAATGAGGGATTTCAAATAAATAGGGGTCCAAGAAAAAAATGTGAAATCTGATTTTGGCACTGGTGTAAATTAAAAAAAAAAATATCTCCATCGTCAGGATTTAAGCTGAGAACGGTTTCTTTGGTACAAGAATTGTGAAATTGCTAATTTGTATAGAGGAACATATGAAATTTAGCCTATGTTTCTATTGAATATAAGGCATACAAATCAACAGTTTGTGTTCATTTTAAGTTATTTTTGTAACCCAAATAAAAGGTAAACAAATCCATCAAAGGTAAGAAAGTTTTTTGTTCTGAACCCCAGTGAAATTTAGGATCCAGGAAAAACATTTCCTTTGATTCTATGAACAATAACATCTGACAGTGTGCTTGTACCACATGTTAACACACCAATGTCTATGGGCCATTTAGTACACATTTTTTCCTTCGAATATATAAAATGGCTGGGCGGATTAAGGGGGGTGTTAAGTCATGAATTCAAAGGAACTGTTTTGCCGTATCTCTGAATTATTGTTCCAACATATATAAAAGTATCCCTATTTGAGAAGGAATTGACTCAAGGAATCCAAATAATAATATTTTCCCCCAAAATAAGTATTTTGAGAAATCAGAAAAATTGTGATTTTCACTCATTTTTTTGGTTCCCTAGAAAAAAATTTAGCAATGTTATAAAAAAAAATGTGACCTTGTTCGTTTTTGTATTCCAGATCCCCTAGTTCTAGGTACGGTATTTCCCCTTTTTCAAATTCTGCACTATTTAAAAATCATTTTTGCCAAAAAAAGGCCAAAATCTGCGTGTTCAATTTGGAACAACGCAAAGAATGTTCAACGGTTGACATAATCACGATTTTTAACCCAAAAATGAAAAACTAAAAAATACAGACCCTTAGATTTTGATATGCTTCTATACGATTGATTTCATTTTCTTACAGGTACTGTTGCTGATATTGGATTTAGAGTAAACTGGGAATAGAAATCACCGAATTATCGCCGAAAGTGAACACAGAGAAAACTCGACATTTTGTCCAAATATGTCCCGTTTCGCTACAAAATATGGCCTTATTCCAAAACACAGCGTTTCATCTCGGGTATTCTATCACAATGCTTCCTGCGCCAGGTCAAATTACATTCATCTGGCTGATTACTAGGATCAAATCAAAAACCAATTTTTGAGGCTCAAATCGTGAAAATTAAAATCTCATTGCTGCTGCAACAGCATCTCAAGTGGGCAACCATTGTACAATTGCATACAAGTACCATGGACATGCGTTAATATCGAATCGATGCATCAAGGAGTTTCTGATGCGCTCATTACAACGCGCGCGCCGAATAGCACAGACGGGTATTGTGGAATACGCGAAATTACCCGCCCTTTTGCAGTTCAGCCCATGTGATTGTTTTTGGTCAAAAATGCGTAACATAGTAAAAGTAAAATGAACAAATGCGAGGAAAAAATAAATATATATAGATTCTGTTAAAATATATGGAAAGAAACATGTTAATGCCATTAAACATGAAAAAAACTTAAAACTGGCCATTTGACTAAGTTCCTGACTTCACAGCCTCCTTAACTCAAAATTGTAATCAGATGTTTTTGGTGATAAAAAACACCATATGCAAATTTGGATCATGATCGGGTCACCCACCTAGTTTAAAGGTGCGTGTCCCGATCGTCTTTGGGACCCCCTGATTTACCCAGAACTGGCCGGAAGTAGTATCGATTTTGATATCAGATGAAAGGCCATATTTTCCTCATTGTCGTCCTGAAATTTGAGCCCTCAAATCCATTTCATTCCCAAGATGTAAACAAAAAACCGCCGTTTTAGTGGTTAACCATCAATATTAGCACAGTATTGAATAGGGCTTTGCAACATGCATTATTCCGTCTACCATCAAAACCGCAAGTTTGTTTCCCATGGTACTTGATTGGGTGTATGTGTAAGTGCCAGGCTCTCATATCAAGTAGAGAACACAATACACATAAATCGGAACAAGCACTTTTAAGTCACGAGTACATTTTTTTCAGCAGCACTAAAATTGCTATGCTCCTGAAGAAAGTGATTTCATCTCAGAGTACACACCAGATACGTAAACACTTTGGATGGAGGTCAAGAGGTCACCAGATGACATTTGAATGCCACATTGTAAGCAGTCAGCTGGGGTTGATTCATGTTTCATATCTACAGTGTGAACATAAATACTACACTCGCGCACGTCATATTTCACAGGTATATCATGCTTCATATCCTGGATTCATGAAAGGCAGTGCACTATTCGATATCCGGTGTTTTTTTATAGTGGACAAAGATGTGGTCTGGTGTTTCCCATGATTAGGTTCCAAATGCCTGTTAGCAATGTTTTTGTTAACAGATTCACTGTGATTAATCTCCCTTACTTCCTTGTTTATAATAATGAAATGCAGATTTTTGTGTCGCCCTGAATCGTAATGTTCCATAGGAATACTAATCCAAATTCTCTGTCCGTCTGTCCGTCCGTCTGTATGCTCAGTTAACCTTTCAGGCTTAACACTATACCCAGTTTATTTCAAACGTGGTATGATGATGGGAGGCACAACATCATTGGGTACTTTGGCTGCATTATTTGCATATTCATCAATTTTAATGTAGACTTCTTATATTTGCATTTTTTTTCACACATTTCGGTTTTAAACTTTTTGAAAATGCCCTCAGCTGGCTAAATGCATGCCCGATTTACCATGACTTCCAACTGTTTATGAGGTGATACAGTGGGCAACCACTATCTCATAAATTTGTAGCTGTGGCTGTATTATTTGCATATTTGGTGAATTTAATTAGCTAATTTTGCATATTTTTGTCAGAAATTTGGTGGTAATTAACTTTAAAAAAAAGCGTTTGGCAGGCTTAAATGTTTATGCCGCCCGATTTACTCACTATTTGTAGGTATAGAGTGAGGGTGCCACAATATCGTGTTGATTTTGGCTGCATTAATTGCATGTTTATGAATTTTAATTAATTTGCATATTTGGTGAGACTATTTTAATTGTTAAAACCCTTTTTTTTTCAAATTCATATTTTAGTAAGGACCTCATAGTCTTTGTCAAGACGCTCGGTCTATGTCCCCTTCTGACGGTAATTCACAGTGTATAATCAATGGTGTTGACCCAGTATAGTATACAATATATTAACTGGACTATGAGTGTGATGGTAAAAATATGACAAAGGTGAACGATGGATGTTCATTTCCAGACCGCAGGCGAGTGAAAGGAACAATCCATCTTCAAAAGTGGTGATCATTTTGTAACCACACAGAATACAGAGCAGTTAATATTGTTTAATAAACTCATTACAAATAGATTCTGGTCATTATAATTATATAGATATCTAGCTAGGCCGGAATCTACAGGTACAGGGCCGAACTAGGCTATGAAAAGATGACAAGTTCCATGATTTTTCAAAAGAAGCAAAAGCGAACTTACCTTTTGTAGACCCATAATTTACAAGGTGATATTTTCCAGGCATTCATAGTGAGTTCAAGGTTCAAAGAATCAAAGTTCCAGAATCCCAGTGAATTCAAAAGCGATTATAAAATTTCAACATGTAACGCCGACAATGGACATCAATCTGTTATCCAACAGTATTAAGGTCAAACGCAGCCTAAATAAGTCAGGCTGCTCCCCGTGGATACAGCATAGTCTGACAGAATCTTGACAGCGTACTTTATTTGACGATTTGTGTTTTTAATCGGCCTCGTCAATTAAAATTCCACGAGATTGATTCATTACTCGCGCAAATCGACGGACGTTGCTCAGTGGACGCCAATGTTATCGTCGCAAGGGAAAAAATTTTCATCATCGTGTAACTGGTTCGGATTGGAACAGTTCATACATTGCTATGGGCGTTGTACCAGTCGTAGCGATACGGGAGAGAAAGTACAAAATTAGTGCTAAACACCTATTCACAGTACTCATTTTGTCGCTCCATACGTACAAGCATGGGCATGTTTAACACAAATCGTGGGGGTGGAAATAGAGGCATGTGATAGGAAAAATATCAATGCGTGAATAGTGTAATTGGTGAGACATGAGATGATTGGTAATTCACACGTGGCACAAATAAACCATTAAATGACTAGAATTTATGTATGAGTTCTATACGAGTGAATAAAAGGTATTGCAATACTATAGCTTCTACTATCAAAGATGCAAGTGTATTTCCACAAAATTGTGTTAAGTGTGTGTGCAATAAATCGGAACCAGCACCCAAAATGTTCTGGCAAATACCTTTGGGCTTCCACATAGACCAAAACTAGGGGACTCACAGGAACCCTGGATTCCATGACGTGCATCTTCTGAAGTTCAGATCATGTGAACTTTATCGTCGTTATACGCTTCTTTTGCATGAAACAAATTCACAACAATTTCAAATAGTAATAGTTGTGTCTGTTTTGACAGTTGAAACTGCATTGCATGGAAACTGCTCATGACATCGTATATCAGAAAGTGTAATACATGTAAGGGTGATGGAGAACAGAGGTTTTATCATTCACAAACACCCCCTGACATCGTCCCCATTTTTTGGCCAGAGCTGGAATATCCCATCTGCATTGTCCCTATTGAATTTCTAGACAAGCTGATAAAAATTAAAAGTCCACTATGTAGGACTAACAGGGTTTAAACCTGGGTCTAAAGGGAGGGCTTTTGTAATTTTTTCTGTTTGGCTCCCTTTGGGAATAACAGCCATGGACACCAGTAACACAAAAAGTTTGTACTTAAAATTATTTTTCAAATTGCACCCCAATACTTGACAGACCGTAAGTCCTTGAAATATTTACGTCCTCCCATCAGACCATTTCCCTGTATTGGGCCAGCAGTATGTCCCCAAATTGAATTGTCTTCTCCCTCTTCTACTATCCCTTTTCCCTCCTTCCTCCATGAAAAACAGAGATAAACCCCTCTCTGTGCAGTCTTTTTGGACAGGATCCTATACCCGTGGACCCGTGGACGTCTAGTCAATGCTCAGATCCACAACAATCCGGATCAATGTGAATCTGAAGGGTACATACAAAAACAGTCCCATTTAGAGAAAGGATGTACAAATGTGGTAGTTAGGATGTCTAAGTATTAAAAGTGGGATCCCTCAGTACGTGGCTCCAAAATGAACATGTTCTAGGCTTCCTGGGCAAAAATTTACCAACAGTCCTTTTATAAACATTAAATTAAGTAGTTTGCTCGTTTTTAAGCAAATGGTCTAAAA
>JAMKCH010042918.1:0-14488 GCA_023653785.1 Ophioderma brevispina
TTCATCTCTCTATATCTACTTTAGTTTGTATAAAATACTCTCTTGCATTGAATATAATTTTTAACATTTATTTTAACCAGGGTAGCTCCGAAAGAACGTTTACCACCCTCCAGTAAACCGCAATATTGCTTACTTAAGTACGATTTCTTACCTTGCTAAGCTTTATTAAGAAAATAATGTTAGCCTTTATGAACATATGGTGGAAAGACCAAGAAAAAATAAAACGGTGAGAAAGTCAAGGGGGAGCAGGGCAAACACCTGTGGACGAGTGGGTTCACACTAAATATATGACAGATAAGCAAAAAAACGTCCATATGATGTCCTGACATCATTTACTAAACAGAGTGTTTCGTCTGGGGAGTGTCGACGAGGGTTGAAAGTGCTGTACAACACGGTCGATGATAATGTACAAACACCCACTGTAAACCGCCAAATAAGGATCGGTGAGGTCTTTATCGTTGTAAGTTGCTTCCGAACTAACCCTTCCCTCTGATTAATAAACGCAGCACCAATGCTGTCAACAATTTACACTATCACCACCCACTTAATCTCACGTTTTCCCTCAACTGATTTGATCACGAGTTTTGTCATGTCTTCGCATATAAAATAGGGGTGGTTGGTAATTCCGTGTCCTTGCACGAACGAAATAATGTTGATCAATGGGTTTAAATGTCCTTTTCCTTTACCTTTTATCATATAGAACATCAACAATAATTCTGCAAACATAATAACGAACGGCTCCAAATTGCGAAGGTGTGTTTTCCCGGTGAGGCTTCACACAAGGCAAGGAAAAAAATAATATTATCTTTTTTTACGCAATTCTATTAGGTATTCAATTATCAAAAGTGTTCAAAAAGTTATATGCAAAAGTACAAAGTACATGTTTTCATGTTTGAATTCAAACAGGTATAATGACAAAAATATACTTCATAATGTCATACTTTCATACTTCATAATGCGAAATATTTAATGTTAGTTTCTTACAGTCCCTTCATGTCCTCCATACCTCCATCAGTAGACGTCGAGCACCCTCAGCTCAACCTTGGAATTCCACCAAACCTCACGTCTTCATTGCTACTACAACAGCCATAGTAGGGCCCCAATGGGCTACAATGAAACTAACAAGACGGACAAGCTGTCAGGCAGTCAACATCTACGTCTCTTTCACGACTCTAAGCTGCCGACATCATTTCATATGCCCTCTGAAGAGAGGTTATAAACCTGATCTAGCTATTGTTAGCATAAACATCTCTAACCTTTGTAGGAAGATTGTTCTGGATCCTGTTCCACAAATTCAAACATTTACCAATCGGTATCCACGTCCAACGCTGCAGTAGACCAAACAAGTGCCTTTTAAGCGCCGCTTTAACTCCAAAAGCAACTGCAAGGATTCCACTGATGACCTGGATCATAACGTGAAGAGGATTGCTCAAACCCCCTACTTGACATTTGGCCCACTAGGACCAGCGGGCACGTAGAATTCATACCAAGGGCTGTAGGACGGAATATTTACCAGGCCTTTCCAAGGAATGTGCTCGAATAGTCACGAGTATACACCATTTTTTGAAGCTGAGCCTTTTTCGGCTGAAACAACTGCTAAAGTGATGAAAGTCTCGGAGAGGATCTCCCAGGAAAAGATCAATACCCGGCACACTTTAATTGAATCCACCGATATTACCCTAACACAAGAAAAGCATGGTCTACCATCCGAAGCTCCGAGGGGATCCAACAGTACCTCCTAGCAGCCAATGTTACACCCACCAGTTGCCCACCCACTGCTTTTAAATGGCAAGTGCGCAAGAAACCCAAGAAGATCAAACCAGACTAAAGTATGTGGTGACCCTGGTTTCACTCGCCCCTCAACATGGACGAATTGGTATTGCTAAACTTCAACCAGGAAAAGCAGTATGCCTTGACACATCTCTACTGAGGCACTAAAAATCTTGGCCCAGTAGCAAAAGGAATTGCTTTTCTTGAGCTCCTACAATTGCTGTCCTTTATTTCCCACAGGTTTCCCAAAGATCTTGATGAACGCACCTGTTATGGCACTCCTAAAGCATGGGTAAGATCCTCCATCCCAGAGCTACGACCATATCACTCCCTTAGCCTACCTAAAGCTCTTTGAACTCCTCCTGCTCAATCTTAATCGCACCGTGATAGACGAACACCTCATACCAGAACAAGCAGTTTTCCGGCCAGGCAAACAACACAAGCCCACCCAAGTACTCAACCTAACTCAACACATTGATTATGTTTTTCCGGAAGGTATGTACCGGAGCTGTGTTCGTCGACCTCTCAGCAGCATACGACACTGTTAATCACAGCTGCCTACCCCATAAGATCGTGGAAATTACCAAGGACATCCGCTTGACTGAGTTAATCGTGGATGCTGGCTAAAAGATGTTCTTTGTTCACTTAGGGCGAGAAGACGATGGCGTAGGTTCAAGCATGGTCTACACAAGGAGGTGCTTGCACCTCTCCTGTTCACCATAATACCAACGACCAACCTAGGAGTACAGGAACTGTCGTTTTATTTATGCAGAGATCTTGGAATTAGCGCCAAGATGCCAATTCACAGTGTTGAAGAGAGACGCTCCAAAGCTTTGGATGAACTCAACTCCTGATTATGAGGAAAACCACTACGTGCAAATCCATCTAAACCACAGGTGTGTGCTTTCATCTACGCAACCGGAGCAAGAAGTCAGCTTAAAGTAACTTGTTCTGGAACTCCGGAGCACCTGTGATAACCCTGTCTACCTAGGAGTCTGATCTTGGACCGCACTACTCTTTAAGGACCCAAATTGAGAAGACGAAGAGTAAAGTATGTTCACGCAAAACATCTTGAAAAACTCCACTGGCCCCAGGTGGGGTGCGCGCCCACGACCCTAGATCGACGGAACTTGCCTGTGCCTATAATGTGCAGAGTATGCCGCCCTGTATGGGAAAGATAAACCAATGCCAAGAAGCTGATCAGCGTTAAATGCCATCATGCCGGCTATCACGGATTGCCTCCGTAACACCAACGGAAAACTTGTACATCCTAGGTGGAATTGCTCCACCAGACATCGTCGTAGCGTGCGAGCATGCAAGAGGCGTAGCTGCCAAGTTTCCAATGTGAAGCACCCTATGTCTTGAAAGATACCTGCTGCCAATTGCCTTAAGTCCAGAGAGAATTTCTTGAAACAGTCTCTAAGGAGGTAAAGAGCGTCGCCTTGTGGAAAGAAAGATTGCCATCAACCAAGTAACATCTATCGGTATTGAACTGGTGAGCACTCGGCACCTGGAGCTGATCCTCAATTTTTTTTCGGCTGAATGGCGAATCTTGCCCACTAGATGAGAACAGAACTGGCCGATATATGGTTCCGCAGAAGTGGGGCTATCTGGAAGAAGACCAGGATACTACCTGTGGTTGTGGAACAGCAATGGAACACCTCTTGGTCGCCCAATGCTGGAGCAACAATGAACAAATAGGACCTGCGAAATTCAGTTGAGCAGCCAGAGTTGTACGCATATCTGGTGGATCATATTTGAGAACACAGTGTTTGGACACGATAAGAAGAAGAAGAAGAAGTCATCGTCACATAATAACCGGTTTTCAAAGACATCAGTGCTGATGTAATATTCCAATAACCGTATCAACAAAGTATCCTTGACAGGTTATTCACAAACAAAAATATAATTTTACTAAAAACGTACAGAACACCCTTACCCCTTGCAGCAATCTATTTTAAAAAGTTTATTTTTCTCGAATCCTTTTGAAAAAAAATAATATTCCTATTCTTGGACATATTGACAATAAAGCGGTTGCAATGAATAATAAGCTAAGAGAGAAGCCAGCAAACGGCAGTCAGACACACAGCATTGAAAGATAATCCATCATCAAAGCCAACAATAATGGAAACAAAAGTGTTTTTCCAATAAGCCACGCTTCATTTATTTATTGTTTTAGTGAAGAGAGTTTACTGGTTTTTTGTTTAAGTGTTATTATTATATTAATTACCTTTGGAGTAGAATTTTTGGAGATACGAATTTCTCAATTTGCACTTGGTCGTATGAAGGGAACACCTACCGAGAACGTTTCGAAGGTTTATTGGAACAAACAAGTAAATAAGAAAACCAAATAAATGTTTTTTTTAACGTGCCTGCTATAGTACCGTCCCCATTGAAAAAAAACGTGCTTGATTTCATCTGTCTAAATCATCGGATCTTAATTATATTATTAAATAACGACGGCGTATTCGGTTATTACTTCGGCTGTGATCTAATACATTGGTAAGCCTTCCAAATATGCCAAAAAAAAAAAGAGTTCGAAAAAAAAGTGGAAGCCTCCTTTCAGAAATGTCCGTTGTGTGTATCTTAAGGTTTGATTTCAATATAACAAAAGTATAGGCTTATGGTGGATATAAGTTATTAGTTTCAAACTATCTCTTAAGGTGCTTGTTCCGATTTATTGTGCATTGTGTTCTCTCTTGTGATATGAGAGCCTGGTACTTGCACAGGCCACCCCAATCAAGTACCGTGGGAAAAAACTTGCGGTTTTGATGGTAGACGCAATAATGCATTGTTGCAAAGGCCCTATTCAATAGTGTGCTATTATTGATGGTTTAACCATAAAACGGGCGGGTTTTTTATTTAAATCTTGGGAATGAATGGATTTGAGGGCTCAAATTTCCGGACGATCATGAAAAAATACGGCCTTCATCTGATATCAAAAATCGATACTACTTCGTGGTCAAATCGGGGGGGGGGGTCCCAAGACGATCGGAACACGCACCTTTAAGACGGAATCCACCCCAATACACCAGGATAATAGATTTATCACACAATGCAGACAGGGAATATCGAGAGCTATATTGTTGACACTCGTCTCTCACTGCTCGTATACACTACAATGTCAATAGCCGCGATCCATTGCTCAAGATTGCCACCCATTTACATCCGCTAATAAAGTACTGATTAACTTCTTTCCTCAAAATACGAAGACATAATGACGAACAGGCCTTCAATAAACATATTTGCCCAGTGAACTTCGATCATTCGAACGTTATCAATAACAATGTGAATATCTTTGAGATCACAAGTATATAACTAATAGATGACACTTCGCAAAGAAGAAACGATCATGAGATGGCTCAATTTTTATTGCAAGTTTACTTAAAATGTCAAGACCCGCCGATCGTTGAACGTAGTGTAGTTTACAATACTGCGCATCCACATGCATCACGTAAAAACCACTTTTGGGATCGATCCAAATACTTAAAAAGCTTAATGCGTGGTTAGTCGGAGTGAGTTCTTTGAGATGATCAAAACCTTTACAAAGTGCTACGGTAGTCGCCCATGACCCGTCTCAATTATGGCATTTAATTTCACGCCTTCAGGACTCAAGGAGTCTTACTTGTATGAATCGTGAATATAAATGACGAGCACTGGCTTATTGTATAAAATATGTCTTATTCAGGATATATTCACCATATCACCATCATCATCGTCCATCATTACTAGGTAATATTTAGTGCTGTACGATAGAACAAGAACAGATTAACTTCAGCTTTTGTACTTTTAAAACCAAATGAGGTTTCCCCATTCAGCGACCTTACCTAGCACGTGTTTAATTAAATGTAATCTTTAAAGTATTACATTCTGGCTACTACTTCATTTGCAAAGCTAAAGTTCAAATGCCACACCTAATATCTGTAACTTGAGTGATGATTCTCCCTCAAGTTATAGCTTTTTTCTTACTGGTGCTCGGCCTCCGTTTCTGATTCCTGATGCTCCCTTGAATTAGGTTATTTAGAGAGTGTAACACAGCTGTAACCATTTAACGACCGATATCAAAGTGACATGATAGTATAGTATCGACGTTTTCACCACCTGAGACGTTTACGTTACCAATCCTAAATCGGAGCATATGATGTTCTAGAATAATTATGTCATGACTACATGATAATGGACCACGTAATCAAGTTCCATTAATGGATCGCCTAATCCAGCCAATTACATAAACGGATACACACATAGTCTGAGAATTATAAAGCGCATTTTTATTGCTGAATTATGAACAAGCTAGAGCCGTCATTATTCACTGAAAAACGTACGCGAACATTAAAACTTGATAATTTTAGCATTACGTTTAATTACATTGGGAAAGTACATTGACAATCAACCATTACCAATATTAACATTTGTATCATGATTTACCGTAATAATAGTGTGCTTTATACAGATTCTTCTTTTTTATTTTTTTTATTTATGAATTTCATATTTGCTCAATATTTGGAAATGTATTACTCTATGTCTACGGTCTCAATATTACCTCGAAGAGAATAGCTTTCATCATTCCTTTCACGATATTATTAAATCAATCTTTTTATATTGCAAGATATGACACGAGTGATTTGAACTCTTCCATTTACTTGGTTTTATACATTCTATCTTTCTAATTTGCACTTATTTTGCAAATAATATTTCATAATGTGAAGGTCGTTACTGCAGAAACTGCCTATTGCCACTTGAGTATGCCAAGTAGAGGTTCTTCAAAAGTCACTGACTTACAAAATACAACCTTCCTGCACTTAAACGGCGATTTGTTTATCAAAGTTGTCGTGTGTTTTAAAATGGCTTAGATTATTCAGTGCGTATTGTAGCCTTCCGGAATATAATAATACAATTTGTTTAAGACTTCAGAAGAATAGCAAGCTTGTGAGATCACTAAATATTTTTGTAAACAGTCGGCTAGATGTGGATAAACCCATGAATGATGACATATGAATTTGGAATTAATGTAATAAATGGAATGGAATGGTGACCACGTCAGAGAAAATGTGAGTACCTTAACAGTAGAGTATTTTTTGTTTGGATACAGTCAGTCAAATTTGTATCTACGATATGGTTAAGAGACCCCAGAGCCCCAGAGAAGCAAAAAGTATTTTGCAATTTCAAAATGGCCCTCTTTTGCCCATATTTTGATTATAGTGTAAAGTTTAAGATTCTTAAACCCTCGTCTTACCAAGGGGGTGGTTACCCCTAGTGCGCTAAAATGCCAAAAAAACTTTCTTAAAAAGTTTCCAGGTAATCGTTTTCTCATCCTTTCCGGTTATTTTAGCGATAAATATGTGAAGCTAGCACCTTCACCGGGGTTAGGGTATATCGTCAAAGTCGAAGGGTAGGGGTCGAAAATGTAAAATGATTATCAACTGGTATCATACCTAATAAAAATCAGAATAGCAATAATCAATAATGAAATTTTGTACCAGAACAAATCAGACGTTTAAACTGTTTATACACCACTTACATGGAATTCGTTCTGATAATTTAAACAAGAAAGTCACTTGATGTCAACTAACCGGTGGCTTTAATGCACAACACTATCTGTTTACCTTCTGTGTGAAAAGTTCAAATTTCCTCCACCTTCTCATTCTCAAAACAATATTTGCAACTTATATCAGAGAAGGCCCACATACACACAAAACATTTGATTAGGAGCAATGAGGTTCTGCCTCATGTACGAATTTTTATATCAATGTTACTCTTAGTTTTCTTAAAATAGACGATCAAAGATGTGCTCAAACCCAATCTAACAATGCAAGTTGTTTACATGCTTGGAGACATTTCTAGAAAAAACTACTGTAAATTCTGTGCAATATCTTTTCTATGCGCGACGCAGATTTCTTTTTGTTGTGTTCTGGGCATAATTACATTATACCATTCGCTCTGTATCATGTATTTTATTCTGTTAACGGAATAAAGCAAATGATACAGACTAAGTGTGAAGGGTATAATGACAGAATGGTCCAGAACTGACCGGTCTAGTAGCGCAACGCGGCAATCTTATTCCGCATAGCTAATGGTGCAGCTTTCTGAGACAAACCTCATTCATTTTTTGCTTTAACTGCAAATGTAATGTTTTGTGGGTACTTTTCTAAAAAAACGCTGAAACAAGAATAAAGACTATTAGTAAATTGTTCTCGGAATGAGAAACAAAGTTATTTAACGTGTTAACCGAAAGGTATCAGTAGGATAGGACGGAAATATTGGCTTTGGATAAAAAATATTCGACAGTGTGGTTGTCCTGTCTTACAAACTATTTCATAATTCCTTCTTGAACATTTATCTGAGTAAAACAAAATCTTGTGATAGTTAACACTTTTCTGTTACGCACTAATTCTTCAACCTTATTAATTTGCATACGAATGATTCTGCAACGTCTTATTTTTAATCTAAGATTATGCGTTATTAACAGGTCATGGCATCGGAATCCAGCTTATCAATTAAATATCATATCATTAGGAAGATCTTAACACGGTTGATTGACAAATGAAGTAGGTAGGTCGCCGACGTCTTACCACGTGGCCATCACGAAACCATCCGAGATTTCTTTAAACGCTTCGATTACTTCAAGGAACATTACTCTTGAAGATGGAGGACCATAAACTTTAACTCACTGCTAATACTAAACTCCGTCTGAAGACATTATACTTTCTTAAATGTCAGTACATTGGGGACTGTAAGCAGGTAGTGTACCGGAAACCTAAGCCATGTGGTTTTAAGAGGATTCTTGTGTCGAGAAATTTAGATTTACAGATTGTGTGACGCCAAAGATATAGCGATAGGACATAATACCTACATGATGGTGGCAATCGGACAAACCAGAGCTCGAAAATATCCAATGTGAAATGCAAGAGTAACCTGTGAATATTGACTTCGACCGAGTTTCAGAACTGGGCGTATCGAGGCAATCGAGCCAGAAAGAGTAAAATTCTCAGGTCGTCCCAAGTTACGGCGGTGTGGAAAGTATGATCGTACATATTGAATTAGCCAGCCTAGTGACCTAGCACCGTGGGAAAATGTTTTGTGCTCGTCAGAGCCCATAGAGATTGTGTGTAAAAAACTACCGATAGAAATGTTCAATTTTCTCAAAAGGTTCTATAGGTTCAGACCCAGCTGAGGGATGTTCCCGTAAGACAACAACATTTCTGGCACTCTGATGCAAAAAATGTCTATAGAACCCCTTCGTTTTTCGGAGATATTTGAGATTAATTTCCATTTACACGCATTCGCTATGGGGCGATTGATAACGTTAGTCTCTCACGCAGTACTAATTTAGATAATATCTTTCGCAGACTACACCGTGGGTAAATACTTTCCGCACCGCCGTAGTCCCAAGTGACCTGTTCTAACAAGTGCTAAACTGGACCGAGTGCGCGCCCCGTTGCGCGCGCGTTAAAATAGCTCAATTTCCCGGGCTTACATTAATTTGGTCGAGTGCCCTCCCAGACATCTGCATAAGTTTGAAAGGTATCTGGGCAAGCTACTTGTCCAAGGAATTTCCTCACAATATGAGTGTTTACGTTTTTTTCTACAGTCAGTAAAATTTGGATATGTTGTAGAATAGACCCCAGAGAAACAAAAAAAGAGCTACCACTTTTTTTTCATGCGCAAGGGGGAGTCACCAGCCATTTCAAAATGGCTGCCATTTTACCATAATTATTTTGATTATAGTGTCATTTTTAAGATTTTTAAACATAATTTTAAAATTAAAATCAACTTCAATATCAACCAAATATGACTTAGAAATAACACAGATGATGTTATGATTCACTTTGGGCAATAAACAATCCAATATGGCTGCCAGATCCAAAATGGCAGCCATTATTTCAATATTTTGATTATATTTGAACTTTTAGGACTTCCAAGCATCACTTAAACGCGATACATGATTTTTATCATATTTCGGAGAGAGCTATATTGCTTATGTAACACAGTATTTTGATCCTCCACCGCGTCTAGAAGTGTATAAGTTGAAACCCAAGTTGCATTGGAATTTGAAATCACACTTTGCTACATAATGTAATGGAGAGAATGGAAATTGCTTCAGGAATAGAAATCACTAAAATTATAGAACAATACAAAGACGCAACTTGCAAATGTTTGCATAAACTTTATAAGCGCCCGCGTGCATGCTATAGGCCCAGACGGTAAACGTAAAATGTATTCAGTTTGGACTTTTGAAATGTTATTGTTATTGTTATTCTTTGGATACAAAATGCCTCCCCTCCTGTGTCCAAAAAAGTTTTGGAAGTCTCATGGTCGCTTGGATTTAAATAACCCATTTCGGGCTGCGGCATATGATTTGTGTTCATTTGAAGGTTTGAGAGTGCAACAACACCGAAATGCGTCAAATTTCAAAATCATTGACATTTAAATGTATGCATTTTATTTCTATCAGTGTAAATTAGACAGATTAAAAGATAACGATTTTTTTCAAAAGCACAATCTCTCAAATTCTTACCTTCAAAGGAGGAATGAATTAGATGGATTTCCATATAAATCCGTACCCAGAGATATACTAATAATACGTTGGTGATTACTCTAGAAATTATAAATTAGATAATGAATTACTCTCTCAGGGCTCGATTTTCCAATAGAGTGCGCCTCTAAAACTACAATTGCTATTCAATTTGGTAAACTTGTGTCAAATTGACGATGATTAAACTTGTGTTTTGATAACAAATACATTTGTGTACACATAATTAGTGATGAAGGAGTAGCACAGTTATGTCGCTCACATTTTATATTCCAGAGGGTTTGGAAATGGCAGAAGATCAATGAAAACCGTATTAATCTCGAATTTTTACTCTGAATAACAAATAAAAAAATCAAAATATGTGAAAACATTGATTGATACAATTCAAAAGAAATGGTAATGCAGTTTAGGTCCATCGAAATCTGCTGTCAATCATCCATCACAGAATTATAATATTTGGCTTAGTTTTCGTCTTTTCTAGGGCATTAAAGGTTTTCAATATTATAGCATTACTAGTTTTAATGTTTTACCAGATGTTTTCACAGAAGATACCTCTCAGGCTGCAGAAATTAATTGTCCCAATTTTGAAGTATGTGGGGATACTGATTTATATAGATTTATATAACGTTTCACATAATTTGACGGGTATAGCTAAGGATAGAATAAAAGTGAAAGAATTTTATGCTAGTGACCATCTTTTTATTTTACACAATTTTTTCACTTTTTCTTTGGATAAAATTTTAACATTTCAAGTAGGTATTCGAAAAAGTTGGTATGAATATCTTACTGATTTTTGAAACTTCTGTTGTAAATGGAAAGAAGATTACCTGAGCCCATCCAAAATTGAAAACATCACTGAATGGTCCTATTTGAGTAATAAAATTAAGAGCGCATTTTCAATTTGGCATAACGGTTGTAACTTGTGTCAAACTGTTATTGAGCTTCATATTGGCCTCATCAATTCAGCATGTTGGTTATTTACCAGAGAATCCCCACATCTTCCTCGCTTGCCTGTTAGTAGCTACCCTGCTATTCGGATAATTACGTATCAGTTGACGAGTTCATGAAATTGCTCAAAGCCAATGGATGTATCCAAAGCAGCCGGCCCGGATCAGTTACCAAATAGAGCCCTAAAGTTGGCTGCTGACAAATTGCCCCAATTTTGACGGCACATTTTCCAACAATCACTGGACACAGTAGCTGCCCACAGATGGAAGAAATCCAACATAACTCCTCTGTTTAAGAAAGGCGCCACATCTGACCCAGCAAATTATAGACCTGTGTCATTACGATTCAGTGTGCTGTCAAACTATTGACTTTGTCGGACAGCCAGCTGTGAGCATCTTGACCACATAAATTCTGCTGAAAACCAACATGTCCTCTTCAAGGGGCGCTCGTGGTGAGAGTCAGCTCATCTGACCTTTAATGAACTTGCCCAGTAATCATAACAAAACATCACTACTGACATAGCAGTATTAGATTTCTCTAAAGCATTCGATGGTGGTACCACACTAGACTACTGCACAAGATTGATTACTATGGCTCAGGGGTAAATCAAAAACTGGATCGCTGCATTTCTCACCAACCGATTGCAGAGAGTAGTGGTCCACGGTGATTCTCAGTGGCTAAGTTCTCACGGCCGTGCCTCAGGGGCAACCTGTGTTGGTTCCGCCACCTATTTCTGCTCTTGATTAAGACATCCATCCGCATTGAGTGGTGTAACAAGATTATTCGCCGACGACTGCCTCATATGAATACCACCAAATCCACTCCAGTGAGGATGAAAAGTTGCTGCAGACTGATCTTGATCATCTTATTGGATGGGCCTACCTGGGGCATGCGATTTAATGCCAGTAAGGTAAAACATGTGCTGGTTTCCGTAAACGTGAAACCCTGGAAACCCGTCTTATGAGATGAATGGAGAACAGTTTTTTGAAGCATACAAACGATTCGACTTACCTGGGTATTTATAATTCAATGATTTGGGATGAAAACATACTCAGCATGCCTCACCAGGCTACGAGGGTCTAACTTATATCAAATCGTCCATTTCTACACATGGTGCCCAAAAACGTCAAGGATCGGCTTTATCAATCGTCACTCTTGTACGGCCACATTTGGAATATGGCGTGGCAGCGTGGAATCCTCATCAGCTAGGTCACCAGTCAGCCATAGAACAGGAGTTTCAACACGCGATGTACGTTTTGTTCAGAGGGATTATGCCAGAACAAGGAGGGTTTCCATTATGTTAGCTACTCATGGTTGGGAACGTCTAATTGACAGAAGGGAAATCCACCAAGTAACTCAACTTTACAAAATAATCAACCCACGATATCGATCTGTCGAGCTTCAGATCCATTCCGCTTTAAAAAACAAAAAAAGATCCAGGAGAGGGAAACAACAACCCCAAATTCGTCATACCAAATGTTCATTCTACTGCTACCAGAAAACTCTTTTTTTCCACCCCGTACTATAAAGATCGGGAATAACTTGCCTCAACAAATTATTGACGTAGACTGCAAAAGAACTTCGTGAAACTACAAATATTTATGACCAAGCAGACTAAAAATGTAGTTTCAACCTCCCGGTGACCTACTAGCAAAAATCCTGGTGGAGTTTAAGGAGGAAACCAGCCAAGACCAAGTTAGAGTGAGTATGTACGACACCAGCTATTTGTTCCATGGGCGGTGGTAAAAGTGTGTCAAATGTTACAACAGTTAACATTCCCATATAGACCCACTGTAGGATCATGTTCAGAACATTGAGGTTAGAAAAAATCGTTATTAATTTTATCTTTTTTTAAATGTGAATTTGAAAATAAAAGTCGTTGGACTTTGAGTAATCTCCGCACATTCCGCTTCGTTGTTGTATCTTAAAATGGCAGTATTGGCCTAACAATTTCACAGGTCAATGAGGTTTAACATTTAAAGAAAACATTGAACTGGAAAACGTCATTAAAACTGATTGTTAACCTAGTTGATATCTTTAAATCACTGGCACTGTAACTTTAATTGTATAATTTAAATTAAGAAGTTCGAAAATAAAATTGCTATATGCGATATTTTCACAAAAGATTTACGGTTTTATAAGTGATTGTTTTTGTTTCTTTGATTTTGTAGCCTATTGTTGATTTGTAAATTAATCTGAAGCCAAAAACAGGAAACTAATGTCGAAATAAACTGTACCATTAAATGACATTCAAAGTTGCCGTTGGCCTGAGACTTCGACCTCTTTGCAATTTGTCATCAATGTGTTTCAAACGCGATCGAGTATCAACTTATGTACGCAAAGGCCCCCTAAGGTGAAGTGCTATTATTCTCAAAACATACCTTTTAACAGGGCGGCATTTTCCTTGATGCACTTCATGAAATGAATCTCGTTATACTGATAAAGGATTAACCCTGGTTTGCAATATTAAATGATATAAATCAAATTGAAAGCTTCATATGTTTAATACAAGCGCTTACAATGTCAGTAGCGCAACGATGAACGTATTTTATTGCATTTACCTTTACCAGCCGACAAAATGAAACACGCACGTTTTTTAAAACGGTTCATTAAAGACTAAAATCGTAGGAAAAGAAGAAAGAGTAGTAATATCTCTTCCCACTTATCAAACTTACAAGGTATAAGGATATCGTTAATTTATAGATGTGGTAAAAAAGAGCAACCGGTTTTTACAACGAGGTGTGTGCTATTCGGGTTACCACGATATCGTAATTTCAACTTAGTTATTTAATAAAATACTCAAGCTTAGTCATTCAACTATGTGTACATTTCATTCGCTATTTAATTTCAAAGAAAAGGATTGAGTGTCAGAACCGTTTCTGAAATCGAGACACAATTCGCACAAAGAATATTAATAATTTCGCTCGTGTCTGATGTTGATTCTCATTAAAATTATGTATTACAAATGGTTTTTATGATATGACTATTAACTTTCCATGCAACACGTTACTTTAAGTAAATTGTGAAATATTTTATCGCTGACGTTAAAATTTAGTTATACTCAGGTTTGATTGCATTTAAGGTTTGCTATTATAATTAACATGTATGTTTATACCTTCTCAGCAACGGACTGATTTGAAATTAAAATTGTGGATTTTCAGGAATCATGAACGATAGGTTTGATGCTGTCATACAAAGGTTGCAAGGTTGTCCACGGGCGTGTACATGTATGTCATA
>JAMKCH010042919.1:0-28567 GCA_023653785.1 Ophioderma brevispina
ACGCCGGCGAAAACCTACGCAACATGTTTGATATTTTAACTTGGTCTACTCAAATGAAATAACATTGATAAGAAAAGAAACGTTTTGACGCCGTTTCATATAATTGCCCTCAGCCGAGAGACACTCCTCCGACATTCGCTCGCCAATGTTCGCTCGTTATGGTCAAGAGATTGTTCTCTTCAATCAAATGTCCTCGTCGTGATTAAATTGAATAAGGGAAGCCTTCGCCCGGCTGCTCGGCGATAACAAACCAGGAGTTACGGCCAACAATAACCCTACCAATTACCACATCTATCGACAATAAACCACTTGTCACTTGGGTGTGGCGGTCATACGGGGCGTGTATGCTCACAAACTTGTATGAATGGGGCATGAACCAAAGCTGCTGTCTTCTTTTTTTTCTAATAGAATATTTTGCTTCTTGCTTTATTTCTACGTATTTTTTTATTTGCGTGGAAATTTGCAGACGGGTTGGCGGCCAAAAATTCGTAATTTTAGACATCACCAGCCCACGGTTAACTTGTAAAAGTGAAATCTTGAAGAAACATCGGAATATATCTAGGTTGCCAAGGCATATTTCTCATTCGCAAACCGATTGAGCTAGAGGAAATCAACTCAACTGTATCGACCCCACCAAAGCGCCCAAATCGGTTTGTAGTTTGCAGTCTATATTGCTGTCCTCTAAATTTGATACATTTGGGTGCGAGTTCATATAATGAAAGAGCTTGACCCCATCGTCTGGAAATTGGTGTATTTCGAAAACCTCGCGCTCTACTAAAAAAAAATGCCCCCATGAGCTACAATTTCAAGCAGTTGCTAGCACCACTTGCGTTCTAAAAGAGTGGCATTTTCTACAAGTCGAAAGTGACATAAGTATGAAGTTAGGATTTATATAGAATCACTAGATAACGGCACATAATCACGGGCAAACTCGAGATCATAGTCAGTTGTTTTATCCTATTTTATTGCATTTTACAAAACCTCATATCGCTACGTATGTAATATTCATAGTAAACTCATATTGTAGCATAACCAAATCGTCTCCCACCATTACCTACTGTTCTATTTAACCATTTTTTATGTTTTTGGCGAATTGTGGCATAATTACTTGTTCATCGGTTCCCAATCCACAAAGTTTAAAAATGTGAGGATCACTTAATGACTTTATAATTATGGATTTTTTGTTGTTTTTTTTTTCTCACACTTAACATATCTGGTTTCACATACTGTCCTATTTCACATCGCCATTCATCTGTTTTATTTTGAGTTCTTTCCCGTGGTTCTATTTTGCGATCGCAAATAACATTTCACCTAATAGATAAGTTGAATTTGTATAAATATCGTTTCTAATAAACATAAGGTTTTCGGGCATAGTGATCTAATTCCACGTCTAATTCACGTACAGACTATAACTTTGTACATTAAGAAGTTAAAATTGCAGTTTTTTTTTTTTTTTTTTTTTTTTTTTTTTTTTTTTTTTTTTTTACAATATTTAAGTATAATTGCTTTTTTTATTGTTTTTCTGGCTTAGGCATCGGACAGTCTTGGTCGATTTTCAATGATGATTTCTCTGAAAAAGTGTTTTGTAAAATCACATCCTTTTATTCCCCAATGTAATGCTATCAAAACGTCAGTATATATTATTTAAAATTTGTATCAACAGATACAAAACAAGTGTTAAGAAATCGACAGTATTGTTTTTTCCCAATGTAATTCTATTAAAACATAGTATCAATTATTCAACATTTGTAGCAACAGCTACAATTTAAAACCAAAGGCAACTAAATAATTTGTAACCAAATGTCACATCTTTTAGAAACTATCCAAGAACATTTTTAGGCTTATTTTTGAGTCTGTTTGAACTTGTTTGTTTTTTGTTTGGTTTTTCTTTGTTTGTTCTCATTTTGAAATGCCATCAGTCGGATAAAAGTAATATCCAGTCAATATCAGAGAAGAGGCGATGTACAGGTGTAGGCCTATGAATACCCCTTTATACGCCACGGCATGCCCAGAAAACACATTTTTATTACGGAACTGTAATTCCGATTCCTATTATCATGATTAAATGAGCAAACAACCATAAACTGTTTTAATTCTCTCTAAAATTCTTATATTCAACTGGATGACAATCTGAAATTGTGGATTATTTTTTTAATCTTCTAGTAGATTGATATTTCAAGGCATTTTGATTATGATAGTGACATTTGATGACTCTATTGAAATGCTTTCAAGTGCAAAGATTTCCCAGAAACCCACGGCCGCATGTACCAACAAATATACATGATATGCTGTCATATTGGCCTACAGCATTATCATAACGTATAGAGCACATCAGCGATCACTTGACTATAAGCTAATACACTCAAAGACCCCTTGATTTTTTTCTCTTATCTTGAGTGAAAACGTGCGCATACCAGGATACAAATGCAATTTGGCGCGTGTAGTCCAATGTCTAAGCTGTGCGTATGTGTATGCGTATTAGAAAGATGTTAGAAATATGTCAAGTTCATGCACGAAACGCAGCAAAGTTGACTAAATAGTAATGTTTTCTATTTGTCATCATGTGGACCAAAATTACAGAGATGCTGCCCAAACTATACAAACATTTTAAGGTGTTAAAAAATGTTTTTCTCGACAATAAGTTCCACGTCTGGCAATCCGCACCCCCCCCCAATAAATTCCTGGCTAATGGCCTGATCAATAAAAAAATTTATTTAAACTTCTGTGTAATCTGCCAACGCACAATGGAAACGTTAGTCTAGGGTAGAAAGGGGTGTTCGTGCACCCCCCCTGATATAAACTTCTCATCAATGTCACTATATCAGAAAAACTGCGTATAAACTATTACTTGTTAAAAACATCAAAGTGTCCCACTTATCATTTTTATGCAAATGTATGGCAAATTAGTATCGCCATTGCAGAAAAAACACAATTTCGATATACCTCAGCCAATACTGTTGATAATGAACAAATGAGGTGACTGGACCTATGTTTCTCTATTCATTCTCTCAAGTGAACTCTGAAATGGCTCGCACAAAACAGGGGTTTACCGTAATTTAAGAGGTACTCTGGTAAAATTAGGAACATTTTTAACAGTGCATGCCTAAAATGCCGGGCGGCGGGTTTCATATCGGGGCGAGAGATAACAGGGCTGTAGGCAAAAAGTAAAAAGCACACAAACAGATCCTGTTGTTCTAATAAAATAAGCAAATATTCTTGGTCAATTTAATTTACAAATTGGAAAAAATTAAAGAAAAGACTGAAGATTGACGTAATAAGAACCAACTTTATAAACAACTCAGCTCAACTCGGTTATTTTTATGTGTAAAATATATCTCTGTTCTTCCAATGTCGCCTAGTCAATCATCTGAGAGCAAATTGAAGAAATTTCACATATTTGTGAAATGTGACCATGCCTCTTCTAACTGTCTTATATTATTCTTATTGTTTAATTATAAATATTAATTGTTCGTTAATAGTTTTTAACTGACACTCCCAATTGGTGGACAAGTGACCCAACCTATCATCTAATTACTGGAGCAATGGATCTAATTTTTTTTTCACAACAAAGTTACACAACCAAATTATGAGTCGGAAAAGTATATCATTAGTCGTAAAACTGTAAAATGTAGTGTTAAAAGGGACATCCTCAACGTCTGGAGCTGCCGGTAATAAAGACCACCCACCCCCAAGTCCGTAGCCAGTCTGCCGTCGGAAGGCACTTGGGCTTAGGTGGACTGTTGGCTTCTTCTACTGAGTGGCTCGTCCTTGGGCAGTTAGCATGTCGCCTCAGAGCCATCATCAGAAGGGGGCTTTGTTTAATTTAATTAATAAAAATATACATTAACAAGCAACCTTCATTAGCATTCGAGTGAGTAAGCTCGTTAATTTTTGTTTCTTAAAATAAACTACTTTAACTGCACTCACCTTGTTTTTATTTCCACATCGTATTCCCCATCATCATTCGTCATCTAATTGTTTTTGCTGATTGATGTTACTTTGAGGTATACATATATTGTGGAACATTTTTTCCCACAGGAATACGCCTTGAAAATATAATGATGTTGCAATAAAGAAAACCTTCAACGACCGAAAAGTAAATACTATTAAAGACAAAAGAGTACACACGATGAAAAAAAAAAATCAGAAACGTCTGCCAACAGTTACCAGATTATGTGCTCCAATTTTATTGCGTTCAACATTTCCTCCAGAAAACAATCTTAATCCCCTTGAAAAGTGGAGCTTCCGAAAATATTATGACTTTGGGGTGACTCCAAAAGCGATGCGATACCTCATAGGCTACCGTCGAATTAGAACCTTGAAATTGTGTCTAAGACGGATATACTACTATTGGGTTGTTAGGCCCTATTTTTAGAAGGTACGTCGATACTAGTATATTTTCCTATTGGTTAGGTCCGTGGCTATTGCTTTATCATACCATTATCTGCGCAATTTGATAAAATGGTGGAATATTAGAAATAATACCAAGATCATGAGGAAGTTATTTAACCTTAACTGACTACACATCGGGCAGTTGGGTGACACTGGGAATGGGATTTCAGCAAAAGCCCGTGCAGAAAAAACACACCACCACTATACTGCACCGCCCTGACAAGCGATTGCACAGCGGCTTGTCAGCAACTCCGATTTAAAATTATTAACCACTTCTCGGGCCGCCACTTCTAAATAAATCACGGTACAGATAGATGGAGGTCATTGCTTTGTTATTTAACTTGTCGTGTTTGAGTGCTTCCAATTGGATTATAGAACTGCTGCCGGCCATGAACGGTGCCGACTCATATCAGTTGTGATTTTCATTGTGATTTACCAGCATGAATATACATTACCTTTACCATATATGCAACGCACCCTATTGATATGGAAATAAGTGCCGATCGTTCGATGCCATACTGGAACCCGATCGAACTAATCACACTGAAAATACCATGAACCACCGCTGAAACCATTTCAGCGTTACTATTTCTTTTGTTCTGGCTATTTTCAGCGTTACTTTGCTCTTTTCAGTTGCTTCATTTCAGTGTTAGAGTTTTCATATGATCGACTCATTTACAAAACTTACAATCACGGGAACCAACCTAACATTTATCTTTGATTGAAAAAAAGCTGCCCGATTCATTTTCAGGAGCCAAATGTCCTAGAATATGCTTCGTTTTACAAAAGATTTGGTAAAAAAAGTTCATCTTGTCCCCCCCCTACTATCTACCATTGTCCCAAAACACTCTGTGAATAGTAAAGGTGTCAGTTGTTTATTTTTTCTTGTAATGGATGATTTTTCAATAATTGATGTTTGCAATATAAAAAATGCTGCCTGTCATTTTCGAAAATATGGATCCAATTGAAAAACATTGCTTAGGAAATGCTACATTGCTGAGGAACATACTTTCACACAACGGTGTTGTATACTCATAAAATTGTTGATTGTTTTTTAGTGACTTTTCAGAAAAAAATTTACAAGTACACCCTGTTTTTTTTACCTTTGGACAGTGCTCCCGCACCTTCAACTTTCTGTTCCCCCAACACCAGCTGTACCTCACAGCGTCAGGCATATGATGCGACGACTAGCGTAGGTGCGAGAAGTGTGGGCGTGGTCTAGCAGATTTGGTTTGGCATATACAGCATGTCATTAAACAGGAAGACTGCGTTCGTTTGATCCGCTGCCTTTCTTTGGATACCGCAATTTTTATGATTTTTGAAATGTGAAGTTATTAGTATAAAATAACTCAGTGATGAAGTCCAGCAAAAAATGAGGTGCTGAGATCACGAAATGCAGCTTTAAGCTGTGATAGACTCGTTGTATTACAGTACTGAAGAGTAAGTGCAGAAAGATTCTCCTAGTTTGGTTGGCTTTCATATGGACAGTATGTTTACCTACATTTAGATTCAAAGTGGTTTATACAAAGAGTTGGTGGTTTCACTTCATGGTAACTTAATCAAGACCTTCAATGAAAGTGAAAGAGAAAGCATGAGCAAGTGGCACCTTGTTTATGGCCTACACACTGACCCAATGATATTGTAGAAGGATTACACCGTTGTTTGACTTAGGGTACAGTTAAAGGTGCATTTTGTGATTCCAGCACCTTCTGGTTTATTCATTGTTCCCTAGATATCGCTTGCGACAAGCTTGTTCACAAATTTGAGTTTGAATCCTGATATTGCGGTTTTTTGTTATGAGCAAATGATAGCGGACAAGATAGCTCAATCAGGTAAGCGCTCGACTCCAGTTATGCTCATCCATGCTTATAAGCATGCGTTCGAGCCCTGTGAGATCAGCTGTCTGTAATTTCCCGGACAGAAATTCACTGCTTGGTGTCTCGATTTACCCATGCGATATTGGGAAGCTGGTCCCGGCTGCGATGGTTACGCTCCGATGTCTGTTTGCTGATAAGGGAAAGCGCTGACCCCGATCTGCTGGCATCCCTTGAAATGATGCTAAATGGTTTATGGGTAATGGTTGGGCCCAGTGATCAGCGACCATTTGTGAAAGCGCTTAGAGGGCCAATAGCATAAGGCGCTAGTAATAAATCTCTGCTATTATTATTATTATTAAATGCTTGTTTTCCCCACTGTCCCATAGGCCACCATGCAGTAAGTTCTGTCCGTTTAATGAACACAAAATACAAAATGCAATTTCTTAACAGACTACCAACTTTCACATGAGATTTGTGTATCACATGGATTACTAAGGCCAACGGTTCAGATGATATAAAAATCTCAACTTAACGTACTTCGGTGATGACAAGGTTGTGGATCACGAAATGCCCCCTTAACCCGTGGCGTACCGACCGGGGGGCAGGGGGGGCAAGTTGCCCTCTCTGGCTCGAACAAGACAGCTGATATGGACCCACAATATGCATTTTTCTCCCTCTTTTGGGGGATTTTGACTCAATTTCCAGCCTACGTTTGTGTTAATAAAGTAAATTCGGCGATTTTCGCGCGCTTTCGTTAAGTTCAGAACTCATGGAGCAAAGCAACCGGGACGATTTTATTAATTTTGCCCCCTCTGGTTGGGACGACTTGAAATTTTGCCCCCTCTAGACACTCTACTCCTCACTCCAAAAGAGTGAAATTCACTCTTTTGCATTTAGAGAATAAGTTAACATTTTGTCAATTATACAAGGTACCTTAATAATTGATGAATATATCCGGTATGAATTTGAAAGATTCACATTCTATGTCCATTTAACATTGGGTGTTCCTGTTTCCTCCACACCAGTGTCTCGTGATTAGCCACTGAATAAAAGGAAAATTCGTTCTTGATGTGATTACGCGGCACAAGAAACATACTCTCTTAAACGAGCTGGAGGAAAAACCACTCTAAAAGCGTGAAATCTCACTCCAAAGAAGAGCCAGCTGAGTGACTGACGCAACTTTTAGAGTGAGATCCCTCAAAATAAAGAGTGAACAAAATACCTCTAATGACAGAGTGAACTGATAACTCCTTTTAGGAGTGAACTCGTCACTCTTATATAGTTGTGATTCTTTATATGGAATTGTGTTTGTTTGGTGAATGTATAATTTGTATTGTAGGTCATAATTCATAGAATCGTGACATGAATGAATATTGGGCGCATCATTGGCATGATTTAGTAGAGCATGCAGTGATTTGTATGCATGACGTGTATGATCATGGCATTTATGCCCGTGACATGGCAATATTGTGCGTTCGTACATATGTAAGCCTAGCCTGGCGCAGGACCGGGGCGCACACTACCGTGTACGAGTTGCTAGCACAGTAAATAACATTAATGCTGCTCCACACTTTGTCTGTAAATCTATGAACCACGGTGACCGACACTAAATATACTCACCCTTGAAGATTCTATGATTTCTTCACTAATTTTCAACTTCGTTCAACCTTTGTTGACGGTCTCACTTAACTCGTCCGCCGCCTGTTATCAAATAATCAACGCGATTTTCGGCGTTTCTGATTGGCTAGAGTTCACCTCTCGAAAAAGAGTGAGCATTTGTCTTTCTCACTCTTTTAGAGCTAAATAAAATCCGGTCGATAGAGTGCAGATGGCCTTCACACTCGAATAAGAGTGGCATCTTGATTCACTCGGTAACAGAGTGAGGTGGGCTAACCGCGAGTTAAGTCCAGGGGTTGCATTTCTCGCTCTTTTAAGAGCTAAAAGCCACTCGATTAGAGTTATTTTAAATTACTTATCTCGAAATTCAAGTGATTTTTCACTCTTTCAATTTAGAGAGTAACAATTAAATTTGGTGGCGTGTTAATTTCGAAGTGTGTGTGGTGTGTGTGCGTGCGTGCGTGATTGTGTGTATGTAATTGTGTGGTGTGTGTGCGTGCGGATTGTATGTATTTTATGTATGTGTGTGTGTTTGCCGACTGTGGAAAGTTTCAGCCTACTATAAAGGCTGATTCAAGATTCATGATGATAGCGCCCTAAAATTTCTAACAACTCACGTTTTTTTGGGCACTGTGGCCTACATAATAAGGCTTGTCCGGATACTAAACATCAATGTAGAATGGCTCAGCTGAAAATCAATAACCTTCATGTCTCAAAATCACAACTTTGTAATAAAATTCCGAATGCCACTTGGAAATGCAGTATTTTAGGTATTTCACAGTCATATAATCTGAACGTTTGAAAAGGAATTAAGGGCGTTTGAAACTGATATTAAAATTAGTTTGTTCTTGATGTGGTTTACGCACAAGCAGTAAAAAATTGAATTTGGTGCGTGTAGTTTCTAAAGTGCAGTGTGTGTGTTTGTGTGCGTAGGTGTGGGTGTGCGTGTGTGTGTTGGTATGTGTACGTGTACACGTGTGTGTGTTTGGTAAGCACCTGCAAACCGCGGACACACATATGAGGAAACACCTATGAGGAAACATCTGAGGAATTATTGTGTTTTTCTATTTTTCGGGTCGGATCTGATTAATGCACTGTTTCAATTATTCTGCCACCATCTTTGATGTCCGCGGATTTGACGGTATAAGCATTCCGGTTGGTTTTGGCAAAGTGGAGTGGGGGCATCTTTTGCATGGTTGATGTCACTCTGATTATTATTTCTAAATAGCGACCGCTACGACCAAACTAGACCAAACTACTGAATGTCCCCAATTGTGGATAGGAAAAATAAGAATGGTCCCGCGTTCTAACTAAATAAAACCGGTATAAACTCAAGTCCGCATTTTGCTGGTGTTTACAAGTATGTTTGTTATCGTGGTGTGTGTGCCGACTATTAAAGTTTCAGCCCTTTTCTGTATCCAGTTAGTTTGGGGTGACTTCTCCCCGGTGTTACCTATTCCTAACTAACTTTGAGATACTGTTAAGTGTCATAGCCACTGAACTTTTGAAACGTATTAAATCTACATAAACTTGAGTTCGATCACGTGTGTTTTAATGCACAAACAGTACAAACTTACATCTAGTGTCTGTAGTTTAATGTAAAAAAAATAGTATTAAAGGGTGAGGGAGAATTGTGTGGAACAAAATGACACAGACGCCGCGAAAACCTACCCAACCGTGTTTGATATGTTAAACTTTGTCTAACTCAACATGAAATTACAATTGATGAAGAAAAGAACGTTTTATACGCCGTTTCATAGAATTGCCTCCAGCCATGTCGCCGAGAGACAACACTCGCTCACGACATTCTCTCGCATCGCCATGTTCGCTCGGTATGGCAAGAGATGTTCTCTTCAAATCAAATGTTCTCGTCGTGTATTAATTGGAAGTAATGGAGAGACATTTCGATCCGTCTGCTCTCTCGGCCATAAAAACCAGGAGTTAACGGGCCCAATACCCTGACTACCAATTACCGTATCGATCGTCAATACACCACTTGTCACCTCGGTGTGCGGTCAGACGGGGCGTGTATGCTCACTACTTGTATGAATGGGGGCATGGACCAAAGCTGCGTTCTTCTTTTGTTTTTAATAGAATATTGGCTTCTGCTTTATTTTCTACAGTATTTTTTATTTGCGTAGAAATTTGCAGGCGGTTGTCGGCCAAAATTCCTAATTTTAGAAGTCGCCAACCCCTGGTGTAAAAAACGTGTCAAAGTTGAAATCTTGAAGAAAAATCGGAATATATTATATTGTTGCCAAGAATATTTTCTTCATTTCCAAAACCGATGAGCTAGAGAAATTCACTCAACTGTATCGTACCCACACCAAAGGCGCCCAATCGTTTGTATTTTGGCAGTCTTCTATATTGGCTGTATCTCTTAAATTGATACATTTGGGTGCGAGTTGCATATAATTAAAGAGGCTTGACCACCATCGTGCCTGGAATTTTGTGTATTTCAAAACCTCGCGGCTCTAACTAAAAAAAAAATGCCCCAATTAGCTACAATTTCATCACGCGTGGCTAGCACACCCTTGCGTTCTAAAAGATTGCATTTTCTATCAAGGCGAAAGTCGCATAATGGTATGAGTTTAGGATTTATAATAATCACGAAGATAACGACTCATCCCGCAAATCATCGAGATCATATCAGTTGTTTTTTATCCTTTTTTTGCCATTTTACAAACCTCATATCGCGACGTTATGTAATATTCATAGTAAATCATATGTACATACTCAAATCTCTCCCACATACATACTGTGTGTATTTTACCATTTTTTTAGGTTTTTGGCGAAATTTGGGCTATCATTATAATTTGTTCATCGTGTTCTACAATCCACAAAGTTTAAAATGTGATGTCATCTTAATGACTTTAAAATTAATGGATTTTGTTTTTTTGTTTTTTGCTCACAAACTAACCCCATAATCTGTGTTTCACAGACTGGTCTAATTTCCAAATCGCCATTCATTCTGTTTTATTTTTGAGTTCTTTTCCCGGGTTCTATTTTGCCGATCCAAATAAACGATTTCACACTAAGATATCTATTTGATTGTATATCTATCGTTTCTATCTAAAAAACAGAGGTTTTTCGCATAGTGATCTAATTCCCTCCCCCCCCCTCGAATTCACATATGCAGACTTACAACTTTGTAAATTAAGAAGTTAAAATTGCAGTTTTACATTTCAGTTATGTAAATGTTAATATCATAATGTTTTTCTTTCTTCACAATATTTAGTATACACTGTTTCTTTTAATTGTTTTCATCACATGGCTTAGGCATATGGTCTTGGTCGTCTTCAATGAGATTTTTCTGCTCTGAAAAAAGGTGTTATGTAAAATACGACATCCTTTTATTCCCCATGTAATGCTTCAAAACGTCATTATATATTATTTTAAATATTGTAGCAACAGATACCAAACAAAGTGTTATGTAAAATACGACCAGTATTGTTTTATTCCCCATGTAATCTATTAAAACACAGTATAGTATTTAACATTTGTAGCAACACTCATTTAAAAACCAAAAGCACCAAATAGTTGTACCAAAATGTCACAACATCTTAGAAACTATTCACGACAACATTTTGTAGCTAATTTTTTTTGGTTTTTTTTGGTCTGTGACTTTATTTTTTGTTTTGTTTGTTTGTCTTTGTTTTGTTCTCATTTTTGAAATGTCAATCAGTCCGATAAAAGTAATTTCCATTCAATATCAGAGAAGAGGCTGATGTCACATGTAGGCCTATGAATACCCCTTTATAATACGCCAATGGGCAGTACCTCATGAAAAAACACATTTTTATTAAGGAACTGTAATTCCGATTCCTATTATCATGATTAGGCAAACAACCAATAACATATATCTCTCTAAAATTCTTGATTAAAAATGAGGAACAAATTTGAATGTGATTATTTTTTTAATCTTCTAGTAGAATTTCTATTTCAGTGCCTGTTTGATCAGGATAAGTGGACATTTTGATACTT
This sequence comes from Ophioderma brevispina, assembly GCA_023653785.1. Classification (NCBI taxonomy): domain Eukaryota; kingdom Metazoa; phylum Echinodermata; class Ophiuroidea; order Amphilepidida; family Ophiodermatidae; genus Ophioderma; species Ophioderma brevispina. The sequence goes on from JAMKCH010042919.1 coordinate 11,811, forward strand.
CTAATTGAAAGGTCTTCCCCAAAGTGCAAGCTTTCCAATAAACCCACGGCAACAGTAACACATAATACCATGATATGCTGTCGTATTGGCCTACAGCATTATAATAACGTATAGAGCACATCAATCGCGATCCACTATGATATAAACTAATATATACTCAAAAAAAACTTGATTTTTTTTCTTCTTATCATAGTTTAGTCCTCGGCGCTGTATGTCGAAAACGGGTATTAATATACATTAACAAACGCACATTCATTAGCATTTGGAGTGAGTAAGCTCGTACACACCCATTTGTTCTTAAAATAAACTACTTTAACACTGCACTCACCTTTTTTTATTTGTTTTATTTCCACAAAAATCGGTATGCCCCATTCTCATTCGTCATCTCTAATTATTTTTTGCTAGGATTGATGTTACTTTGAGGTATACATATATGGTGTAACATTTCCCAAAGGAATATCGCCTTGAAAATATAAATTATGTTGGCAAATCAAGAAACCTTCAAACGATCGAAAAATGTAAATACTTTATTAAAGAACAAAAAGAGTACAACAGATAAAAAAAAATCGCAACGATACAGACAGTTACCAGATTATACTTCATTTTATTTCGTGTCAACCATTTACTCCAGAAAACCTCTAATCCCCTTGAAAGAAGTAGAGCTTCCGAAAAATATTCTGCTTTGGTGACTCCAAAAGCGATGCGATAAAACCGCATACCGTCGAATTTGAACCCTGAAAATTGTCTAAGACGGGATATACTACGATTGGTTGTTTAGGCCTATTACTAAGCAAAGGACGGTTCGATACTAGTAATTTTCATATTGGTTTAGTCCGTGCCATATGCTTATTCATACACATGATCAAGGAGGTGAAAGGGGAGAGTATGAGTATAGACAAACAGGTAAATTCCGTCCCTCTTGCTCCCCTTGTGCCTATAGAAAACTGCATCCCACGATCACTGCTTGAGTTAGTTTAACCATATACACTTCCACCCATCGGGCATGTTGGGCGACACTGGGAGGGGAATGCTCAGGGCAACAGCCCGTGCACGAAAACACACCACCACTATACTGGGGCAAGCCGCCCTGACCAAGCGATTGCACAGCGGCTTGTCAGCAACTACGATTTAAAATATTAACCACTTCTCGGGCCGCCACTTCTAAATAAATAACGTAAGATAGATGGCTTCATTGCATTGTTCTTTAACTTGTCGTGTTTTAATGCTTTCCATTTGGATTAAGAACTCGTCTGCTGCCGGCGCAATGACGGTGCGCGACTCATATCAGTGTTTGATTTTTTCAGTGTGGTACCAGGCATGAATATACATTACCTTTAGCCATATATATCACGCCACTATTGATATGGATAACTGCCGATCGGATCCGATGCTCATTACTGGACACCCTATCGCACTAATCACACTGAAAAATACACTGAACCAACAACCAACCGCTGAAAACCAAATTTCAGCGACATACTACATTTCTTTTGTTCGGCGTATTTCATCGTTACTTTGCTCTTGTTCACATGGTCATTTCAGTGTTAAGTTTCATGTGATTACCTTCCATTTCTTATTTCACAATTATTGAGAATGTTTGTGTTAGGTGTCTCGCAAACCTGAAAAAAAGAGAAAGACCGCAACCTTCTATGAGAACCTCAAGCATCTAGAAACTTGAATGTTCTCGCAAAGGTCCTTTTGCGAGAACCTATAGGTTCTCGCAACTCCGACGAATTCAAGGGCCCTGCCTGTCTTGTTACAATACATGAAAAATCTTTTGATTTTTGATGATTTTTAAAATTTTTTTATTTAGTGCAAATCACTGAGAGTGTCCTTTAAAGGGGGATGACCGATTTAAGTATATGAATCTTTCCCATCTGTAAAGTTTCGCACCAATATTCCAACCCGTTTTTGAAGTGAAGCTAAAAACATGATTTTGTGATCCTCATAAGTACTGTGTAAAATTAATAACTATTTTTTGCTCATAAATCCACCAAAACATCCTTTATTGACCACTACGTAAAAATCTGGGGTCTCTGGAGACGAGGCCATTAGCGATCAGACCATGGACTTTAAAAGGAAAAGTCTAAGAATGACATGCATAAAGAAGTCATTTTTTCCGAACTGAACTTTAGTAAATGTTCTAGAACTTTGCTGCTGTTTTTGATGTATTAATGGATTTTCTAAATGTGAAACTTTTATTCCTTAAAAGTTTTCCTGGATTCCAAAAATCTTCCTTCAAGTGGGTTCTCATCTCCATTCAAAATGGAACGCCCCCGAGCAAATCTCGAAGGGGTTTTGCATAGAGTCTCCTGCATGCTTCCCTCATACCTGCGTTCTTGATTTTATTATTTTGTTTTATAAGCACTTAATGTAAAATAAAACCTTAATTCTTTTTACTCTTTGTCATGTCGTGGTGAAGCCCAAATGATAAAATCCTTTGCGCCTCATGGTACGCTCGGATGCTTTGCAGAGGATCTAATCCAAATCATCCAATCTCAGTTTCGGAATAAATTTCACACATGGGTTGTCCCGTAATTTGGCTTGACATTTGCCGCTTTGGAACTTTTTCCCTGATAAATCACAGATGTATTAATCTGCATTGGGTGGCTATTGGCTATAATAACTCGGCTTTCACAAAGCCGTGCAGATTTTTTGTGGGGTTTCTCGTTTTGCCATGGTCGGCATGTATGCATTGTCAACAACTGATTGTTGGGGAAGACTTGTATGTCATACCATGACGAGGAGATTTGCGGTAACATTAATAACCCACTGCAAGATTGCAGCACCTATTCAAGAGTTTCTGGTGGGGAATGGGGTGGTATCAGTGCAGTCGTGAATGATGTATGTGACTCCAATATGGAAATCAGTAATAAAAATGACCAAGTATGTAGAATGAAAAGTGAAACAGCAATTAACGGAAAAATAGTATGGAACCCAAATCTGGCATTTAATAACATAAAGTACTGTGAACAGGTGAGTGTCGTTTAAATTAGCTTTTATTAAACATTGCGTTTTATGAGCTTGTTCTTTCAGAATCCTGCCCTAGTTACCAAGAATTTTAAAAATTCTTTAAAAATTGGGGGAAAAATTACTCTCCTTCTTTGAGGGAGTTTGACTCCAGGCTTGACTCATAATTTGTATAGCAATTTAAAATTAGGTCTTTGTAAGGACACATGACAATGATTTTTTTTTCTCGGAAGACAATGAAAAAAAAACTTTTGGTATTTCCTTTGTTTTGTATGGACGAAAAAAACATGCAAAATGTTAGTCGCGAATAAAATGTGCCTACGATTCCAGTATGGGTACATACACATATGTACAAAGATCTTCACTACAGTGAAATTCAGATATGTATCCCACTTGTTTTGATATAGTGACAGTTTGGGCTGTTTGTTTTAATAATTATTCTTCACCTTCAGTAGCATACATCACAAATGTATTGTATAACTGTATTTTGAAGGGTTTAGGGCAAAAAGGCCCCATCTGCAAAAGCTACAACGTGTTACATTTAGCAGGTGTAACACTTTTATAGAACACACTGGGCAAATGCAGCTTATTGCAGATGGGGCCTTCTTGCTCTAACCTTGAATTGTTTTCATATCATGCATTAGTTGTCCAGTTCCTGTACATAATTTTTTAGGGTGTAACTTTTAATCTGTTTTTATTTTTTATCTGCTTACTCATTCATATTTCATGTCCCTACTCCCGGGATAGGTCACCGTTTTTAGCACCGATACATAAATTATACCATTTCAATTGAGAAATTGTAACAATTTAACAGATATGGAGAATTGAATTACCTAAAAACAATGATGAATTTCAAACCGAATCTTTGCCTTTGATTGTCAAATGTGCATTTAAGAATAACAAACTTAAAGGTCCATGGCCCGATCACTAATAGCCACTTGTCCCCAGAGACCCGATTTACAGGAGGTCAAAATAATTAGTATCCTGAAGACGCTACTATTTTTTCTCATTTATCCTGTGGAAAATCTTAGGCTAAAGGATGTTTGTTAAGCATGTTATAAATGAAAGTGTCCTTATTTTGGTCGACCAATAATTAATTTTACACATTACCTATGGGGCTTACAAAATCATGTTTTTAGCTTCCACTGAAAATGGATTCGAAATATTGGCGCTAAACTTACAGATGGTTTTTTGGGTCAAGGGCATTCAACAAGATGAAAAACTTTATATAATTAATTCGGGCCATCCCCTTCAATGCAGTGCTATTTACAACCGCCGACCTGTTCCAAGTTTTATTTTTTTTCATGAATATAGAAATGGCGAAACCAAATTTATGCATCACCGCCTTAGATTGCTTGATACTTTCTCGGCTGATTACAACCTCTAGTCTGAACCATTTTGGAAACGCAACACCTGCTATAAATTTGTATTAATCTTCCCTTTTTAACAGCGAAACAGCTTTAAATGGTCCATTGACTGTGAAGCGACACAAACATCGCTTATGAACACTTTTATTGGAAAAGGGCCCTCAGGTAACTATCAGTCATAATGTGTGATGATTGTTTTGTGACTCCCCCTCCAAATATGAAAAAAATTACAAATAAATAATGTGGAATACGAGTGAAAATAGACAATTGCAGGGAACAATTATAATGACCCAATACAACATTTCTACCTCAAGTACTGTGAACACGATGTAGGTTGTCGTTTATTTACATTAGCGTTTTATAAATATTGCTTTTTATGACTGTTCTTTCTTAATCCTCCCTAGTTACCAGATATTTTTTTTAATCGCGCTATAGTTACTTCAAAGAAATTGGGAACTCAGACAGAAAAATAAGGTTAGCAAACCTCCATTTTGTGGATGGAGTTTGTCTCCAATGTGTGACTCATATAGCATTAAAATTGAGGCTTTGTAAGAGACAAATGAAAATTACAAAGTTTGGCTCTTAAGAAAAAATTAAAAAAAACCTTTGTATTGTTGTTCCTTTTTTATTGAGGAGGAAAAGGTACCGCAAAATGTGGTAACACCCACCAATTTTTTTAAGTCTGGCGACCAATGTTAATTTTTCTTGAATACTGAAACAGTCTCTTAACCTATAAAAAAATACTTTAAAACTATGTGTGAGGTCTTTAGAGATACACTTAATTTGTGCCTAATAGGCTTAAAGTATCATTGGCTTAATGTTTAAAGGGGGTGACACTGAATTTAGCTGTTACATTTCATCTTTATTGAATTACCTGTCCAAACATCCCACCTGTAAAGTTTCGCACCGATATTTCAAATCCGCTTTGATGTGAGAGCTAAAAATGTATTTGTAGCCTAGATTACTCTGTAAAAATAATAATTGGTCATCAGAATGGTTTCACATTTTTGCTAATACTTCCAAAACAAAAAATAACTTTTAGCTATCAGTTCACCAGGGTAAATGAGAAAAATAGTAGCTTTCTTCAGACACAAATGTTGACCACTTCAGTAACATTTGGGGTTTTGGGGACGAGGCTATTTGCCATCGGTCAATGGACCTTTAGAGAAATAGAACAGATTGAGGCGAAGAAATCTCAAGAACTACTAATGAAAGACTAGACCTGTTTGTCACTAAGTTGAAATGCATTTTTTTTTCATGCAGGTTACAAATGTGTTCATAGAATTAAAATTTTTAGGAACTTTTGACTAGACTAGTGACAAAGCCATATATGTAACTTTTTCTGGAAATTACCAGATTTTCAGATTTTTGACAGACAATAAAAAAATCAGAAGTTCTGATCAAAGTGTTTATTTAAATAAAGGTAAAAACTGCTGAAAAAACACTTTTTTAAAATAACCAATTTAATTTTAGAGAGGGGGTCTTGTACCCTAAAACATCGTAAAAAATAAATTCCCGCAGAGCTTCACCCAGAAATGCTACCACTAAATTTGGGGCATGCCTTCCTGTCGTTCAATTTTTGATTTTCAGACATGGGACTACTCCTCTGTTACATCTCTGCAAATGAGCCAGATATCATATCCTTTTATTTGTGTAATTTGGGCATGCTCCGAAGTGAAAAAAACAACCTTGTTTAAAAAAAACATAGAGTAATTTTTTTGTGTGTATGGCTACCATTCTGAATTGAAACATTTTCACTTCCACTTACAAATGATTGCAATGATCTTGATCATAAAAACAGACAGACATCTTGCCATAATTTTGCTGTAGTGATCCAGGATTTGACATGCCGCCAGATTGCGGTCATGTATTATATCGCTGATGGATTACAACAAGACGCAAGCCATAAATAATCAGATGCAAGCTGGGAAGCTATGTTTTAGTCACGCTAGCCTGAAAATTGAAGTATATCACTTTGCACATTCACTCGTGGATGTAAAGAAACCTTATTGTCTAAATAGTAAGTTAGTGGCTGAATTAGCAGCGTAATACAGTAAGAATCAACTGAAGCTTTGTGTGTTAGTCATGCTAGCTTGAAAAATTGAAGTATATCACCTCTCCATTTCCCATAACCCTTATATTCAGTGAAGCTGCCAGAATGATACATTGAATTAAGCCGCAGTTGGTCAGTCATTTTCAAATTCGAATATATCCTGAGGTTTGTCCCTTAAGTATAAAACATCAATTTTTGAAGAGCGTCCTCAATTTTCAAATTTGAGATTTTTGGCCACACAGTCCCGTGTTGGTAATTGTCCTAGTAATAAAGTTGATGAAGATTCATCCTAAGAAAACGGGTTTGTCCACTGCATAATTATGAGGATGGGTTGTTGACTTTTGGGCCCCATTGGCCCATGTCCCTTTTTGTCCTTACTGCTTTAGCCTGATCTTTATTCAATCACGTCCCATTGGCTTTCATTTTCCATTGGTCCAATGGGCGTCGGTTGTTGAACATTGGATAATGCTTAAAGAGACAGAGGAGATTTTTCCATAAAGAAGCGTCCCCAATTTTTCTCGACCCCGGTTTTTTACATATTTGGAATATGCTTACCAATGTTTAGGTCACACCTGAAGTGAATAAGTTGAATACAACTTACCGTCTTTATGTAAATAAGATGATGATTTGTAGTTTCTGTCATGCACGCAGAAAGTCAAGGCATGGTTTTCTATGGGGAACGATTACGTAAGCAGGCAAGTTCAAACAGTTGGGGTTTTCTGTTGCCCTGTTTGGTCCCCAATACACCTTCGAAAGTTCTGGGTAGGTGGTCTACAACCGATCCAGTGAAATTGTGAGAGAAATTCGTATCCTAAAAAAATCTAAATCTCCTCCTGTCATACTTTAAACACATTACTTTATTAGGTTTTGTTACCCTTATAAGTGGTTTTTAATCAAATGAGAGTTCATGGCTCTATTTTGGGCCCTGGGCACAACAATCCTGAATTTAACATGTCATTCAAAGCTCTGGTATTGATATTATGAGGTCAAGATCCTACCTCTCAGTATAATGAACTGCACCTTACGTTCTAATCTGTACTTCAAAAAATGAGTAATTTGTAAAATTCGCCTGCAGTGGAATTGAACCTGGGGCCTCTGGTTCCAACAGCTTAATCCCCTAACTGAGAGCAAGTGTGGTCCAGTGGAAAGCGCATGACCTCTTGATCATCAGATCGTTTAACTTCTTGAGTTTGAGTCCTGCTGTGGCCAATGTGGTTGTTAACTGGGCAGACACATTAGCTCGCTTTCTCACTTCACCCAGTGCGAACAAAGTTTACAAATTAGCTTTTAGGTAGTCATACTGATCGCTGTTATATTGGCCGTGGGGGGGGGCACTCACTTTTTTCAGGTAGGGAGGGGCGGCCCCGATTTCCGAAATTGGGGGCTTTGGAATGGATTCTTTTCTCCGAAATAGGCAGGCTTTGGTACTGAAATTTTTGAAACTTTGCAGGCTTGGGAGCTGAAAATTGGCTAAAAATTCAGCTTCTTATGAAATATTTCTGAAAAGGGGACCTTACGAACTGATTAGGCTTCAACTGTGGGGTGTTGGGAACGGTTGGAGAGACTCCAAAGGGGTCTTAAGGGCCCGCACATACCCGTACCGTCTTTCCAATGTCAGTGCCCCCCCCCCCCCCGCGGGTAATTGGCTGCAAACTTTCAGTATGTAAATTTGACTATCTTGTAGACAGCGGAATAAATGTAAAAAAGCGCTTTGAGACTTTGATAATACATATAATACTTGCGTTATATTGTTTATTTACCATACATACAACCGCCAGCGGGTGAGCTGACCATGGTTGAGAATTTTCAATCCAAATGTGACCTTTCATGATAAAGCACATGTACTATAGTGGATATTCAATAGGCACAAGCAGTACCTTGGACGCTTTGGAGCATTATATGTACGAAGTTACCTAATGGGCGCAAGTAAGCGTATAAAAAGGTGTGTGCCAACTGGGTGCCAGTGTGGGGTACATACCACGGGTCTCCACAATTGGCAATTCATATATATCCCACATGTTTCGATATATTGACAGTTGGGCTTTTGTTTAATCTTCACCTTTAGTAGTATACATCACTAATGTATTGTATATTGCTTATTGCTGTATTTCAGGGGTTTACTGCAAGAATGCCCCATCTGCAATAGCTGCATTTGTGTCAGTTGTGTTGTTATTAAGTGTTTATACCTGCCAAATCTCACCCTGGCATCTATGGCCTAGTAAATTATAATTTTTTTTATTTATTTAAAAGTTTTTTTAAAGATGGGGCCTTCTGCAGTAAACCCTCGTTTGTTTCCATATCATGCATAGTTTGCTCCGTTCCTGTCCCTAATGTTTTTTTGAAATTTTCAAATCTGTATTTTTATCTAGGACTTAAATTATTCATAGTCGCAGTCCCTACTCATGGTATAAGCACCGAGAGACATATTTCATTTATAGCACAGCTGTTACCAATTACATTGTTCCATTGTTAATTGACAATTTTGTACCCTTTAAAAGCCATTGTTTGAATTGTGGCTGCTTCCAACACTAGATTCAAATAACATTCAACTTACACTTTTCCAAGATCAAGGATACAGTGTCTGAAAACCATGCCTAAATCACAGGAAGCACTGATTTTAAAAATGGAATTAAAAAACTAGGTTAATTTTACATTTAACCCAACTCTTAATGTCCCTGGAACTTCAAGTGTTTTTTCTTTTTCCCTTTCACCTTTCTTCTCCTGGAAGGTTGATTGCATCATGATGTACGTCGGTCACACCCAAGGCTGTTTTAACCAATCCCCATAATGCATTGCCAATATGCCTATTACTCTACTGTATTAACATATCATCCTAGTCATAGAAGTGTTCCGCAAGTTTTAAGAACCACAGGGACATTTCTCATCATGCCAAACAATTCCCTAAGTACTTACACTTTGCGGGCTAAAATGAGCCATAAAGTTAAAGTTTTTTTGTGTTAAGAATAGGATTTTTGGTGGCATCACATGACCTTAGTGAGGTAAAATTTCCCAGAACTGTGCATTGTGGGATTATCTCAATACACTCTCTCATCACGCCTTTGCAACTCTACCAGAATTAGGTCCTTGAAAAGCAGGACCTGTGACCCAAATTTCTGAATTGCTGTCTTATAGCATGCAGGCCTGTATTATGTTTTGATAGTAGATAGACTGTTTATCAGGCCACACTGAGAAGTTAACCTATAATGCGGTATTGCTGTCTCGAGTAGATAGCACTATTACTGCATACTGATTATTATAGAGTGGGCTAATGATCTGACTGCTTAGCTTTATGAATAGGCAAGTTAACTGGAATGGAATTTGGTTTGATGGGCAAAAGAAAGAGATCATGGTTTTGTTTACGGCCGGCTCAGAGATTTCCTGAGATGGCGCCCATTGTCTAAACAGCCTGTTTTTTTTGCATAAAGGTCATTTGATTATTGTACATATGTTTTTTCACATACATGTAGTAGTAGGGTACTCTATAGTAGGGTTATTAATGGAGTCCCATTCGAGAATTTGGGAAGAAGGTTTAGAAGATGTTTTTCTATACTAGGTTTTGAAGGGTGCTGATCAGAATTTTTGGGTCCAACCTCTGGGAAATATGGGGACCTTGTAAAATAGGGGTAAAATTAGTACAGGGGTAAATTTGAAATCAAGGTCCAATGTGTGCCAATGTACCCACTGTATTTTGTTCCTCATTATAAAAGGTATAGTTTGTCTAGGTTCCGCCTTTATTTAAACAGGTACAGCCCTATTAAGGTTCAAAGGTCATCCCGGGGGTAAACTGTACCCAGTTCTCAGATTTCGTTGAAATGGTGCCGCGGTAACTGGTGTCAAATTTGTTCGTCTTGTCTTTATTACAATGTTTGGGACATTTGTTTCGTATTCCTGGGCCAAAAAAAAAAATGTAACAAGGTCTTCAGGGTCTATAAGGTGGGGTCACCAAAAACTTCACCTCAAATTGTATACAGAGCTGTCCAATCAATCTGAGCACTGGATTTTTTTTTTTCCCAGAATGACCTTGAACCTTTTCAGGCGGTAGCCGATTAACGAAAGGTTGGAACCTATACAAACTATCCTTTTTAATCCATTATAATGAGACACATACATTGGTGTACATTTAAACACAATTTGGCTTGATACAAATTTACCCCCCGTACAATAATTTTACCCTTATTTTAACAAAGTTCCCCCATTTCCAGATGTTGGACCAAAAATCTGATTCAGCACTCTTCAAACTATATAAAAACATCTATCAAACATCTTCCCCAAACTTCTAGAATGGGCTCGTTCATAATAACCCTACTGATAGTAGTACAATAAAATGCATTATTATATGCTTTTCCACTAATTACTGTCTGAAAATAGCTAAGCTCAAATTGATGTCCTTCATCCAGAAATCACACTTCATATAAATTCTGTATTTGGAATTTTTTATTTAATTTTAACAAAGTATTCTATGGTACTGGGTATCAGCAACCACTCAGAGGGGGCCCGACCATCAATTATAGAGGTGACAATTGCCTGCGAAGTTGGCCATCATGCCAAGCCAACAAACACATTTCTGTTTTTGGGAAATCTCTGGTCAGCCTTTAAACAATTGAAATACTCAATATAACTTTTCATTGAGCAAAAAATCGGTTAAAATACTTCAAAAACCATAGACATCTATGATGTGAACCAGGGGCAATCGTATTAAGAGTATCAAAAATATTTTTAAAAAATTCTCACAGTTCTTATATTCTTTCATGCATCTCATATTAATGTAGGATTATCGTTATACGGCTTCCATGCCCAGAGTTCTGTTGAAATTCTCATGAATGTTGGTAATGGTGAAAGAAACTTGTGCCAAATTGTTAATTTTTTCCAAAAAGGGCGTTTTAGAGATATGTCACATAATGTGTGTTTTCAATTTCCCATAGACTTTGTACAGGGGCTGATTTTGGCAGTATAGAAAATGACCAAAGCGGCAATTTTGTGAAAAACTACACACTTTATTTCAATTATTTCTCAAGTAATTGATAGTTATAAGTTGGTGTTTATTTTTAATGGTTAAAGAAATATCAAAACTCCCTAAATCAATTTTTATTTTGCTGTGTGTCATCAAAAGCAAAGGACAGGGTGGTCGCAACCACACTTTTTTGTTGAAGTTTTCTAGAAAAACTGAGGTATCCACTTTTCATAATTTTTGCCCTAAACAGGAAACAGAAACACAACTCCCTTGGTGATGAATAAGGTGGCATAGAAAGGAAATCAAATTTAGAAAATTCTCACGTTTATATTTTGGCAGATTGAGTGTTTCTATTTTAAATAATAGGTGTTTTAATTTTTCTAATTCTTTTTCCCTAAAATATTTTTTCTCTACAAAAATGAAATAACACTTGAATCAAAAAAGCTAACGTGAGATTTAGGGTATTTTGCTGTATACAACCACATCCCTGGAGTTTCAGCTTAAAACACCTCCCATTAGCCTGGGAAAAATAAATTTATTGTACAAATTAGGGAATTTTAAAATAAATAAAAAAACACAAAACACATCACGCAGTCTTGCAACTGCAAAGATTTGTGGAGGAGAGTTCAAATCCTTACCATAAGTCAAGTTTGGACTAAATTGGATGTAGGTTGTTTTGGTTTTGTGGTCATTTTTCTCTAAGACCATTTTATCCGATGATCCTACTTAATGTGTTCTATTGATACAATCTTTGTTTGCATATTTGAAATAATTCCGTTAGGCTACAAAAAAACACCCTGTTTTTACGGGCGACAAGCGGACCTTTCAAGTAGGGGCGTCGGTCGGGTGAATTTTTTATTATTTTTTTTTCTCCTGGAGGTTAAAATTGGCCTAAATAGCCAAAAAATCTGAAAAATCAGGACCAAAATGAAATTTTTTAACAAGCAAAAATTTTCTAAAAAGTTAGCCAAATGATTAATTTGAAAGCTAAAAACATGCTGATTTACATGATTTTTGGAAAACTAAAAAATTTTTGAAAATTGGCAAAACTGAAAAATTGGGGGGTCGGTCGGGCCCGTAAACTTTTTTTTTTTCACATCGCCCTTACAGACTCGATTTTGTATTTTCTTTTTCTAGCCTCTAATTAAATTTCTCTTGAAGTGATTGTTGATTTGTGTGAGAACATACCAACAAACTGGGCCGTACTTACTACAAGCATCACCAAAATATATAACACTAAAAATAAATAAAATGTCGACATTTATATAGCGCTTTTTAAAATGTAAAAGCGCTTTTACATTTATTCCGCGCCACTAGAATATGGCAGCTGCCGTTACAAATGCCCAAGGCATAATCATACCTTTGGGCGGCGATATGGACAATTATTCCTAACAGCTCCCCATTTAGCACCTGGGTGGAGAAGGCAGCGAGGGAACAGTGCCTTGCCCAAGTGCACAACAATTGGCCTCAGAGGCGACTCGAACCAGACCTTCGGGTCATGAGGCGGTCATTGTATCCACTGGGGACCCCATGTGCCCTCTAATCTAATCCAACCCCTAACCTAATCCTAACCCCTAATCACTAATCCCTTACCCCTAGTGACATGATTGTCCTCAGTAGAATAACACTCTATTGGCAGTTGATAAGGAAAGTTGTGGATGTTCTGACTACATTGGACTTTATGGATGGGCAGTAAAACTGGATGAACTTTTCTTTGATGGGCAAACAAATTGAAATAATAATTAATATCACTTTCATTGAGAGAGAAAAAAAATAGAAAACTTCAAACCTATAGACCTATATGATGTAGAAATCAATGAAGATCTCAAAAAATATATATAAAATGTGTATAGTTAATTACTTCGTGCATATTATTGTGTATATATCGATAACAGTATTGGTTGTAGTTGAAAATAATCCTGTTACAGACACAGTGTTCCATTTTCTACCCCTTAAAGGTGCAATGAGAGATTCAAGTCATCCATATTTTCTATGATATGTAGTGATTTCAAAAAAGAATTATCAGATCAATAGTTCACTACCATTTATTTGAACCACAGAAATAACTTAAAATGAAAAAAAAAGGTGATTTGTAATGCTTATATTTCAATAGAAAACATGGACTTGAAATCTCCTATTGATCATATAGGAGATGAGGAAATGTCACAAATTTTTTACCAAAGAAACCAGTTTCTCAGTTTAAATCCTTTCAGATGGGGACATTTTTTATAGAAAGCTTTACACCAGTGCAAAATCAGAATTTTCACATTTTTTAGGGGGGACAACTGTTATGAACTCCGGTGCACCTTTAAATTAATCTTGAGGGTGTAGGGTGATTTGTACGAGACCATTTCAGTATAGACACCCCAATAAAATGGGTCTTACCTTCATATAAAAATATATAACACTACTTCTAATCGTAACCAAACCTTTGCCCTAACCCCTAACCACTAACACCTTACCCTATATGCCATGCCGACATGCTGTCTTCAGTAGATAACCCCTTATTGCCTACATGGCTTTATGAATAGGCATTAATGCACGTGGACATTTGTGTAGTCTGTAAGAGGGCACACCAGGGATTGCTTCGGTAGTGCGTGTGTGTTGTGATGTCTGTCTGTGTCTGTGGTCAAAAGTGACCCAATGTTAACCCTAAACATAATTACCATAGTGTAATTTTCATAACACCTACATACAATGGTCCTTGGGTAGCGTCCCACATGTTGGGCGACAGCATGTGACATTTGTGACCTCATGGACTTTGTCCCTATTCACAAACCATGACAGCGATGACACATGCACTTGTGAGACTCTATTTTCATTGAGGAGAAAACAGCTTACAATACTTGAAAAAGTTATTGACTTATAATTATGATGTAAGAACCAGGGGGCTAAATAGAGACCTCATAAACACAAACACCATTCCTCAGTTATTTTACCTGCCTCCACACTAGTGTGTCTGTTGCAATTAATATTAAACAGTATTTCTATATTATTAATTAATATATTTTTCAGGCCAACATTGTATTTTTTATGCCGTAAAGGGATTAGCAGCGATTTGCAATCAGAAACATAAAAAAAATCATTCAAAATTCATATTTTTATATATTTGTTACTGACATGGATATGCGAACATAACCTGCAAGTGGTTGGCTTGAATCCGAGTATTAAAGAAAAGGCAGTTCTTTTATATGATCTGGAATTTCTATACGTGCGTATCAAAATTCCGACTTGAGATCAAAAAAAGCCTTTCCCGGTGAAGATAACAGATTCAGGTGATATTGTTGCACCATGATCAATACATTTTGACTACAAACACAGACATTATTGTCTTTTGTTTATTCGTACTGGTGTAAACCCAATCAGCTGTTTAGTGAGATTTTGAGACGCCGTAGCCGTATGTCTTAGTTAAGGGAGATGTATGCAAAATTTCCTCAAATACTTCATTTTTCACTATTTGGTGTGTTTTTTCCCCCTATATAAAGCAGTTATATGGACTTTACACACTTATCCATGATTGAAAGTTAAAAAAACATACATTTCCACTTTTTCGATTCTCGCGCATTATCGCTGCTAATCCCTTTAAATTTGGAAAACGCTACACAAATGGGATTTTTTTTGGTCAAGGTCATTCAATCAGATGAAAACTAAATGTGACTCTTAGCGGGCCATTCCCCATGACTTTAAACGTGGACCGTTTTGTTAGAGTGATATACTTGGGCCCTTAGTTTTTAACATCTCATCACAAAGTGGATTTTTGGGCCCAATTTTCCTGAATTTTGGACCTGTTTATCAAAATAATTAGCAAAAGTGGACATTTGCCCTTTAGTGGAATCCGTGTTTTTCCTTTGGGGGGGGGGGTGCGACTGCACCACCAGCCACCTTCCGGGTACAGGTCTGAACCCATAAATTTTTAATTAGGCCTAAAAAAAATGTTTGATTGGCGTTAACCGACCGACCCTATTTTTTACTTGGCCGACCTAAATATTTTTTATTTTGTGGGTGAACAAAAAAAAAAAGTTATATGGTCATGAAAAAGCTGAAATGCAAAAAAAAAAAACCTGAAATTCACTGACCGTTCATACTTCGGTACTCTAAAGAACAAGGATTGCGGGACATTCAAAATGACAAATAAAAGAGGTGTTTTTTCACCGAAAAAAAAAGTGATAATATGTGCTATTTGTTGGTGTATGTGTGTCATATATGTTGTGTTCTGGTGAGTGATATTTATTTAAACATAAAAAAAAAAAACAAATCCGACATCCTACCTAACCCTATTTTTTTTTCTATGTTACGCCAATCAAACAATTTTCTTTAGCCTTAGGAATTATAAATACAGGAAATGGGTATATAAGAAAACCCATCAACAAAGAAAGGAAACTTGTATATCTGTTGTCCTTTTAAGTGCTTCCATCCTAATGATGTTGTTCAAGTGGAAATATATGCTTTGCTCTTTCTTGTTGTTCAGGAACTTTTTAGGTGTGGGAGCACAAAGCTCACTTACTCTCTTAGCCCTACAGCTAAAGGTGATAAGATGTTCTGTGGTAAACACTTCACGGCTTAATAAGACCTGTCCAGAAGTGGTATTGATGAAATGAGAAATATATGAGACGCCCATCGGTTCGTGATTCAGGCTGGCTAAAGAGTGGACATCTTGAGTGGGGAACGATTCGGTTTGTGGCCGATACTGCCCATATTTTGTCAGATGATAAATGTTTATTGTAATATGTACGTTTGTAAGTAGAGTGGATGGTTGGTTACTTCAGCCCGGTTCTGACGATGTTGTTAATTAGTGTCGGTATGTATTAGGTTTGCTTAACTGAGATGTAGATGGGACTTTTTTGGAAGTCTTCAAACTTGGATCTGTATGAGCCATGCACTGTATAAAGCCAATGACGTCTTAAAGGCTGACTCAGAGATTCAAAAATATGTTTTTTTGGAGAGTTAATTAAAAATAGCAAATTTCAACGAAAGATAGTACATAAAATGTTAATTCCAAAGTTAGAGCGAACGGAGTTTCTGTTTTCTGGCAGTAAGTATTATTTTACAGTATAAAACAAGCCAGAGGCGACCGTGTTATAACACAAATCGGAATCCGGAAATTTAAACAAAGTTGTGCTTTCTATATGAAGGACTTCGATTTGAGCTTAACGTTATTTAACACAATGATTAGTATATGGACAAGCATTATGTATATGAAAAGTACGATGTTTAAAACTTGAAGTGGCCCACTAACCGGGAATACTCGGAGTCCAGGCCTTAATGAAATCCAGTACCAAATCTGTAATTTTTGCTGCCTTGATCTCTTTTGAAAGTTTTTAGAACTTTTGTAGTCGGTAGTAATTAACAAGTCAAACCAATAACTTCCAATGAGCGTTAGACCAAATTTGAACGTTCACTGGTTTGACGTACAAAC
>JAMKCH010042920.1:0-54532 GCA_023653785.1 Ophioderma brevispina
ACCTCGATTCAAAGGCGAAGTATGTAATATAATCCATTCTTCTTGGCGGCCATTTTGAAATTCAAGATTGCTGCGCACATGTATGGTCCAGCATTGTTGTCATGGTGTATTGAATTCCGGACCCTAAAACACAGAGGTATAGTCAGACACCAGAATTTTGCCTCTACGAATCCCAGGGACCAAGATATAGGCAAAAAGAAGTTATGGTGGCGGCCATTTTGGAAAGTCAAGGATTGGCTGCAACAATCTAAATGGTTAGCATGTTATCAATTGGTATCAGTTGGAATTCCTTGACCCCTAAATTTGGTTCTCTACTCATAAAAGTGGTGTCAAATATGTTTCCTGCCACCTACAACCCATCTTCAACGAGGTATTACACATAATTCTAGGATTGAGCTTTCAAAATTGTGCACTTTACATATGACAGGTTGTGTTCAGCCATCTTGGGAATTCCAAAATCCCATACCGTGTAAAGGACTTCTAAGAATGTCACGAAATGAATCCCAGCACCATAAAAAACCCCATTAAAATCGATGTATTAAACCATAATACTAGGTTAAGTCCATTCAAAATTGGTGTTACTTTTCATATGAATACCAGCGGCCATCTGGAATTCCAAATCCATACCATGTAACACTGGGACCTAGAATGATAAAAAACGATGTCAGAAAGAATTCCCAGCACCCCAAAAAAAACCCCTAAAACGAGGTATGACACATACTTTTAAGGTATGACAAATTAAAAAAATTTATATTTTAAAATGGCTACGGCGGCCATCTTGGATTTTCGGAATTCGCGACGGTTTCGAAAAAAGGCACCTGCGGTGATTCTTAAGTAAATGGTCCAACAACTTCAAATCAAGTCTCAGAATCCCTTGCGGATGAATTGTACGCGGGGTTCTAAGCAGTCTGGACTAACTGCCGACTAAGATATAAAGGGTTATGAAGGCTCCCTGTTCACTCTGTACTTAAAGAGACACTGGCAAATTTGAAAAATAGTGCGCCATCAAGATTTCAAAATCGATATGTTGCATGGTTGAAAAGCTGTTATATACATTAGCCCTCACCTGAAATGATTAAGACCAAGTCAGCGTCCTTATGGGTAATTAACAAAACGATTTTATAAATAATGTCGCCGGGGACATTAATTCAGCAGACGACGGAAGTGGCATTTAACATAAGAAAACGCACGTCGTATGCATGTTTCCCACGGCATGCGCCCTGATTGACCGGTCTGTGACCTTTGTGGTTTTAATAACAATAAGAATGAGTCTATGATATTCATGTAATATACACATGAATATCAATAAGTATGAGTCTATGGTATTCATGTAATATACACGTGTTGATTAAAGTTACGGAAAACTTAAAAGTTAGCCTACAAATTACCTGGATGTCTTTAACCTCTTATTAACGTCCCCTGTATTTTTATGCGTAAAATGTATCTCTATTCTTCCAATGGCCTAGACTATTATTTGAGAACACATTGAAGAAATTTCATATTTTGTGAAAATTTGCCAGTGCCGCTTAAATATGTACGTTCATGTGTGTCTATAGGCTAGTACTGTATATCATACTTCAAAGTCAAAGTACCTTTTTATAATGCCTGTTAGGTTTGATATATGTATCAACACTTAAGTGCATAAGGTTTTCTTCTGCACTCCAGTTGGTACATGGGGCTCCAAGTGGACCCCCGTTCTGAAACCATCAAAACTCTGGTCATTGGCGGGGCACATCAACACGACCACATACAGGGAAAAAATTAGAATTCAAAATGTTACTCCTGTACGATTTAAGGGGCAAAGAAATTTTGAATAGCGCCACCAAAATGCTTACGTATGCTAATTAGTATAAAATCGCCATGGTCGATTTCATTTTTCCACCAAAATATGCGCAACTGTTATTTAGGTACTCACATATAATCTTGGGCAAAATAATTTTGCATTAAAAAATTCTCCATAACACTTAGGGAATATTAGAAATCTATCTATCCTACTAAAAAATGAGATCGGTCTATCTGCGAGTCTGTCCTGCTATGCATTTCGTTATGCTTTGACATAGGGGGCTGATATTTGGTATGAAGGTAGGGGAGGGCGGTCTGACCTTTGTTTGCAGGGTTTCGGAGGGATCCAAAAGGGCAAAGGTCATCTAGAGGTCAATTCGCGTAGAAATGCCCTTTGACCACCAAATTTGGTCAAAAGGACCGCAGACCTGAGCACAGAACAAATCTGAGGTCAAACGTCACACAAGCATATGTCGTTTAAAATTGTTGGTTGAATTTTATATGGAAAAGGGTATTGAAAATCCTGCAAGCTGGTTTATAGAATAGTCATCCCAGATGGTGAATCTGAATCTGCAAGAGCTGATTACCGTATTTTGATTTATTTCATCAAGTTTTTTTTTTTCGCTTAGGTACCTCTGTCAACGTGTCAGCGGTAGCTTTACATCACCATCCTTTATACTGGGAGGATCCTGAAGTGTTTGATCCATATCGCTTCTTACCCGAAAACAGCAAGGACAGACACTCGCATGCCTACATCCCATTTTCCGCCGGACCACGGTAAGTTTTTGTAGGCGTTTTATCCTTTATTTTGACACAGTATGGCGTAAGCATAGTAAGTGTATAATCGGGAAATCTGCCAATTTGGAACCGCATCCGGCACTATTCCTATACGGAATCTTTGTTGTTCCTTTCCATGGGCTCCAATCAAAACTTTCAACTGGGAAAAAGTTTTCGAGAAAAAAGAATTATTCCGAATCACATGAAACAGAAAGGCATGAACTTTATCTCCAAGCTCGCCAGATGCGCAATCGATTTCAAGTGCGTGTCCTTTGGGGAATCATCTTGCGCCGCAATGGTACTATCGTCTTCTCAGGGTAGCTACATATCTGAGGGGGATGAACGTCAAATTAATTTCCTTTTTCTTTGTCACCTTTTAAAATTAACCATGAAATAATGATTGAAAAACTTCGTCATTAGGGCATAGATTTTCAAAAATTGAGCGCGCGAGTTCTTTGTTGTTGTCTTTCCCCCTGTAATTTAGGATTTCAGTTTTGTTTATAAAATTTGAAACAGTGTTCAGAAAGCAAAGAAAGATGATTTGAAATGAAATTTATATGTGATCGTGGGTAAGAAAATTGGTGCATGGACCTTTCCAAGTAGAGTCGTTTGTCCTTTTTTCTTGTTTCGTTTTTTTTTTTTCGTTTGGTTTCTTTATTGGTTTTGCCACAGAACCTACAAAGTGCAAAACGTGCTTCTCTGTCTAATGTTTAAGTTACGTGGAAGTTTAGGTGCCAGACAAAAACTTGAATTTCAAATGAAATGTAGTGAAATAATGAAAAAGAGAAAGTTTTGTGGACGACATCAAAAAACATGATGAGAAAAAACCGCGTCGTTGAAGGAAACGGCAGACCGTGTTCACAACGTACCTTCAAAGGAGCGTTATTTGTGGTGTGTGCAGCCAGGTGACCAGTAAAATGTTCTAATTTTACCAGACTATTTACTTTTAAATTACGGTAAACCCCCAATTATTCAACAATATTTTACGCTGTATTACCTATACCTAACATTGAAATACAATTTGGAAGCAGAAAATGTAAATAAACAGTAGCTAAAAATTTAATACTACACATTTTTGAAAAAAAACTAAGTATTTATACATTGACCGTTATTATATTTTCTTGTAATATTACGTTTTTTGTAACTTACGTGTTTTTAATGTAAGACATACGAACTATTGAAATGTTTTACCTAGAAAATGTGGTAAATTACGTCGGAAGTGACGTCATAAAAACAATTGCAAAATTTATTTCCCTATCATTTTTAAAAATAGTTCAAAAAACTCTTGTTCTCCTTTTTGTATTATATTAGTTTAATTTGAAAAAAACGTAGTATTACACACACCTAAACACAACACACCACACACACACACACACACACATATATATCTATATATATATATATGATATATAGATATATATATATATAGATATAGATATTTATAATATATATATATATAGAAATAGATATATAGATATATCTATTATATATATATATATATAATATATATAAATAATTTAAATTTTAGATCTGTCTCGGTAAAGTCATGTAGTGTAGTGGATAAGGTTTTAGGACTGTTAACCTTTAAGGCCCTGGTTCGATCTATGTAAGGACTATGTAGTAAGTTTATTCATGTGATGATTAGTAATTGGTGACATTAGAAAATATAAAACAAATGTTTAAAAATCTTTAATTTCTTCACGTTTCCCTGTTATTGGCTTTTGTCTCAAAATGGTTTGCCTGAAATTATAACTTTTTTACAACACATGGTAAACGTAAATTACACGTTTGTATGTACCATACCTACAACGTGAAAATTTGGTCAGAGGATTGTAATAAACGTTTTAATTCTTAATTATTGTTAACAAGTCAAAAAATCAACATAACGTTGAAGCTGAGATTTTACGCCGTTATTTTACGGTCCCTGCATGGTTTCGTATTTTTCGGCTCCAGTTATTTTAAGTTCTGCATGTAGTGCGTCCCAGATGCCATTAAAATTGTCTGTTTTTTTTTTTAATTTTTTAGGTTTTTTCTTTTTTTAATTTTAAACAATAATTTATAGCAATTTTACATTTTACAAAAAAAAGCAAAATATCTATTTGTTTTCTTTTTTGTTCGCTCCACCAAACAAGTTCCTTTCTCAATCTGACAGCATATATACTCATTTAAACAACATTGGGTGTTTTGCTAACTTTTTCAGCAACTGTATCGGGAAACAATTTGCCATGAACGAGGTACGACACAAGTGGGATATCGGCTATGACAGTACCGCGAGTTTCCACGTTTCACCGGATCAGATAGGACACGAAAATGATAGTGAGACTTTGTTCTAGGGCAGATGATGGTTTATATCTGAAGTTTCCGCTGTGGAAAAACTGGAATCGTGCTGTGTATAGAGGAAGAAGAAGCAGAAAAGAATGTTCAAACTTCTTCGTCGAAGATTAGTAGCATTGCAGTATTGTCTTCATCTATGCCACACATTCCCACACATCCCACACACTGACCCGCACGCACGCCCGCACGCATGCACACACCACAACACACAACACAACACACACCCACCACACCACACACAACACCCACACACACACAAACACCGCACACACGCACAACCACATACACACGCACACCACAGTCTTGTGTGTGTGTTCGATGGGACACTAGTCCGAAAACCTAATGATCGGGGACACACAAATATCCCCGATTTAGTAGGTTCAGGCTTGTTGGGTGTTTTAATACCGCGGTTTATATTCCCGATAAGTGGGTTATGGGCACATGGTATGGGCCAGAAAACACACAAATTTGTGTGTGTTATAGCCCCATCCAAAACGGGGTCAGGACATTGTCAGCACTTTTGGGGTGTTACAAGTTCGCACGCCACACACACACACACATAAGCGCGAGAATGCCAACCCATATCCACACAGCCTAATTAACCCTCACCATATTCATGCGCGCGGCAAAATATAGCACATATACACACCACACGGTTTATGTATATGTAGACAACTAATTCTCGCCACTGACATAATTATAATCCTCATTCCACCACAAAATAAACTAAAAACCAAAACCCCTGAAGGCTAAAACGCTAAAATTACGCTAAATAATTAATACGCTACGATTACCAACTAGGAACCAAAACATTGATACACGATCTTTATATTGACAGAGATACAATAGTTTAGATGCGCCACACTGGCTAAATTCCGCAAAGGGAACTTATAGAATTCTAGTAAAATTTACATACCAATGAACGTTGAGAGCTGCTGCTCCCATTAGTAAAACAGTTCCTAATTTCCTATGTGGACAGTAGCCAAAATTCGGCCGCAATAGGAAAGTGATGGGTAGGGACGTTTTCATATGAAGTACCATTCATACAACGGGGCCCCCATGACGGAATCAATATAAATACCTCATTCGCATAATGGGACTTCTATATGACACGTCTATCGGAAGCCATAAAGGCCATAACGTATTGCCGCACGCGTTGCGAGCATTTCGGCAAGCGGCAACCGCGTTGGGATAAAGCAGCAACGCGTTGCGCTTCGGCCAATTAAAATGACGAATTTCTGTGACGTATTTCAAAAATTTAGGACCTCAAACGCGTGCAAAGTACGAGCAACGCGCTGTGAAACTCACACGCGGTTTTGCAAGCCTTCACACAACGGTTTGCTATCTTCAGCAAAACGTCGTTGCGAATTTCACAACGCGTTGCGCAAATGTGCACAAGGCCATAAGGGTCATAACGTATTGCCGCAACGCGGTGTGAGAAGTAGCAACCCGTTGCGACATTTCGGTACACGCGTTGCGGCCTCGGCAAACCAACAATCATGAATGTATGTGGACGTATTTCAAAAAATATGATCCACAACGGCGTTGCGGCAAATACGTTATGACCATTTATGGCTTCACAACGCGTGCAAAACCTCACAAACGCGTGCGAGCTTCACAACGCATGTTAAACTCACAACGCCGTTGTGAAGGCAATAAGGGTCATAAAACGTATGCAGCAAAGAGTTGTGAAGGTTTTGAACGCGTGTGAAGGTCGCAAAGCGTGTGAGATTTATATTTTTTGAAATGTACGTCCACAGAAATTTATTGATTTTGGATTGACCGGACACCAAACGCGTTGCTAAAGATCGCAACGCGTTGCCGAAATGTAGCAACGAGTTGTTGACTAGCTCACAACGCGTTGTGGCATTACATTATGACCCTTATGGCTTGTTTAACCTTAGCAACGTGTGTGAAGCTTGCAACGCGTTGTGAAGCTCGCAAACGTTGTTGAAGGTTTGTAACGCGTTGCAAAGTATCTAGAACCCGTTGTGGATCTATTTTTGAAATACGTCACAGAAATTCATGATTGTTATGGCCGACAACCGCAACGCGTTTGCTGAAATGTCGCAACGCGGTTGCTACTTTCTCGCAACGCGTGCTTACTTTTCGCAACGCGTTGCGAGCCATACTATGGCCATTTATGGCTCTTGCGGATACACGTATACCAAATGATAGTCTGGTACAGACTTGGAATTGTATTACTTATGGGAAAAATAAAACCAGGTTACTATCAGCTCGACCACTTGGTAACTTGGAACCTCTTCTGAGTTTCACCCCTCCCCCATCCACGATACTTAAAACGAGGTGTGGTCTTTGGACAAAGACTAACCAAATGATGGCGCTCTAAACTAACACATTTGCCTAATTGATAGGTCAGAGGTCAAGTCCATACTGTGAAAACGGAACAAAACGATGTGATGTTGTATACAGTTGGATCTTTTTGTTCACATTCTTTTTAAGATAAGGTAAAATCAATAATAGGAACAACGCAGAATATGACCATGAACATGCATACCATGGAAGGTCATATGCAGTATCGAACGCGTGCGGCTTTGCCGGAACTGTACAAGTTACGATAAGCTTGTCGAATTTGGACATTCTATTGCAAGAAAAACACTGCAAAGTAGCCACAAAAGTATGCATCCTTATTTTAATCATGGAAAAAAATTACGTAAGGAGTGTTTACTATACAGTGTGTCCAATCAGGCGCGTAACCAGGCCTGAGCCTCCGGGGGGGGGGCAAGACTAGTACAACGGAGTCATACTGAAATTTCGGGCATGTCAGACGAGTCATTATCAATCTTTTGCATTTCACATGGTTCCCTGTACTAGGGCAAGACTCAAGAAGTTTCCCCATTTTTTTCCGGCTCGCTTCGCTCGCCGGGTAAACCCATATTTTTTTCCCCTTCTCCCCCTTCTTCTGGTCCCCATTTTTTAGCTTCTCCGTCCCAATTTTAGTTGTCCGGGGGGGGGGGGGGGGGAAAAAAAAAAAAAAAAAAAAAAAAAAAAAAAAAAAAAAAAAAAAAAAAAATTAGCAAATACCCTGAAACAAAAACAAAAACATAGTGAAAGAGTCAATAATCCATTAACCCGCAGGACCCATTTTACAAAAATGAGGAGTTGTTAACAACAAGGGTGGTACTGGAGAACAGAATGGCAAATACAATTTTGCTTGCAATCAATTCTGATTTAATTGCCTTAATTTCCTGGAAAACAAATTCTGCTGGATCAAATAACTGCATTTAAATAATTATTACGAAACTGATATGATAAAACATATTTTTTTCTGAATAAACGACAAATCGACAAAGTTTATAAATGCGGTGGGTTGTAACTTGCTTGTTACACTCAACTGCTAAATTTTATGAAAGTAAAATATGTTTTCAATGCAAAACTCAATAACAATATCAGGATATTCATTTTGTCATTCAATTTTGGGTTGATTGATTAGCTCTAATTCAATGCTGTCTAATTTGGATAACATGAGGTGTATGGGCGGCCATTGGGATCAAAAAGGTGTAAACACGAGAAAGGTATCTATAAAGTTGAAAAGGGTGTCTATTACAATGAAAAAGGTGTCTAAAACTCACAAAATGGTGTGTAAAACCCAGAAAGGTGTCTAAAATCCAAAAAGTTTTGTAAACCCCACAAAGGTGTCTAAAACCCATAACGGTGTGTAAAACTCACAAAGGTGTTTAAAACTCAGAACGGTCTGTAAAACTGAGAAAGGTGTCTAAAACCGAGAAAGGTGTGTAAAATTGAGAATGTCTAAAACCCAAAAAGGTGTGTAAAACCGAGAAAGATATCTAAAACCCAAAACGTGTAAACCCGCAATGCAAGCGGCCTATGTAAAAGACAATGATAAAAGCGAAGGCCAGATGCATTATAATGTTTTGGGTTTTGGACACCTTTGTGGGTTTTACACACCATTTTGGGTTTTAGTCAACTTTGTGGGTTTTTACACAACGTTTTCTTGTTTGAGACACCTTTCTCGGTTTTACACACTGTTTTGGGTTTTATACACCTCAGTTTTTACACAATGTTTTGGGTTTAGACACCATCGTGGGTTTTACACACCGTTTTGGGTTTTTAAGTAACCGCAATTCTCAGATTTAAAACAAAAAACACCGTGTTTTGGTTTTAACACACCTTTCTGAGTTGTACACACACCAGAAACCGTTTTGAGTTCTAGACACCTTTTTGAGTTTTGCACATTGTTTTACTGTTTTTAAAAAAAAAAAAAATTTCTCATTTTTTTTACACACCGTTTTGGGTTTTTCAACACCTTTCTCAGCTGTACACAAAATCCGCGTTTTTTGGGGTTCTAGACACCTTTCTCAGTTTTACTCACCGTTTGGGGGGGGTATTAACCACCTTTCATTGTATAGGACACCATTTTCACTTTGCAGACCCTTGCTCTTGCTGACAACCTTGTGAGGCCCAATGGCCGCCCATAGAGGTGTTTGTTGAGCATATATTCCTAATTTCATCTGATTGAGTTTTTAAATGCATTAGCTGTTAGTACCAATGGAAGCATTCATATGTTAATATTTGTCGCAGCTCCTGTCATTTAAAAAAAGTAAAATGGTGGTTGGACTTAGATTAATGCAGTTGGTTCTGCACGCAAAAAGCGCAGTGCCGAATTTGTAGTTCCTAGCGCCTCAATCTGGTAAAATGGGTACTGCAGGTTAGGCCTACTTGATTTCTGGGGTCATATCTTTACAAATATTGACTCTACCTTTATGATCTTTTCAGAGACATTAGCTAATAGTCTTATCTTACAACAAAGAACAAGTGGTTTTTATGCTTTTGTTCAAAACTTATGGCGCCTGGTACCAAGTGTTGCGGTGTTTCGGGGACACACTGTATTAAACAGGGAGGGCCCTTGCTCTCTAAATTTCTTAGATTAAAGCGGAGGACAAATCTCAATTTTGATGTCTAATCTATTAGATTTATATGAATGTATTTTGATTTAAATTTTTAATTCAAACTTGGATTTGTCCCTGATAGCAATCCAATTAGATCCAATCCAATTTAGGGAGTACTCAGACGTGATCGTTCTTGAAAGTTGTTTCTGTTGATAACAGCATAGCATCGATCCTCATTTTCAGTATCTGCTTGACCTCTGACCTAACAATTAGTCCCAATATGGAAGTTTAAAGCGCCATCATTTCATTTTACGGCCGACTTTGCCCAATTATAGGAATGGACCGCTACTAATGGGAAGCGGTATCCCTATCGATCATCCTGGACCTCGACCAATGACAGAGAAATGTGTCATCCTAACGCAGTTTGTAGACATCCCATCTATCGAACCCAAAGGTTGTGACCTTGATAGGAATAAGTCAACCTCAAGAGACTCAGTGTAGGTCGTACAAAGCACTTCCTTCACAAGATCGATGTGGAGCTTTCACCACACTGCGTTCGTGGAAAGCCACAAACCATTAGCCACATCATTGGTGACTGTGAAGTCTCCACGTCCTCAATAAGAATTCCAGCTGGACGGGGCTAAATACGGATCTTCGACGGTGATTTTGGACTTACGAACGAGAAGCCAAGTCTCAATATTGATTTGGATATATTGTACTAGATTCCACTTCTCTATGGACTATAGCTCTCATTAAGACACACGGTAGTGTGTCCACTAAGTTTTAAAAATAACAACTAAAAAACACCAAAACACAGCCAAAAAAGCATTAAAACAGCCATGATACAAACGACACACACCGTGAGTATATTAACAGAAACAAACTTCCGCGCGTTTGACGAGAAATAGCACTAGGTGGCAATATCATCAATAATCACTTAACCGCTCGCAATGTACAGCCAGAGCATGTATTTCAACCCACAAAAGTATACTGGACACATTTCATGTGAAACATATGAAATAAGAAAACGGAAACGATGAATTAGAAGTATTTTCAAGCGGTCACTTATAATGATTATTAGTGGAAAGTGCGAAACTTTTACAAGTGGTCTCACAGACCTACAGCCTTTATTACGAAATGGATAGTAGCCAAACTTAATACATAATTTCTAGTTAACCTCATGACGTGCCTTTTATATTAGTAGGAAAGTGCGAAACTTTTTACAATGGTCTCCACAGACCTACAAATCCTTTATACGAAATGGATGTCAGCCAAACATTAATACATAATTTCTCGTTAACCTCATGACGTGCCTTTTAGTGATATATGGAGATCATCACTTCATGCAAAAAAAAATGAACGTTTAAACGGGTTTGTTCAACATCACTACTGACCCATCACTCCTATCATATCTAACAATTTGCGTTCATGCTATAAGCTTTCCTCGTGCCGAGTCGGTCTACGCGTTGGACGTTATTTATTTACTTTTGGATAAGTCTCTTGTTGTCGGTTCGAGTCAAGCGGTAGCCCACGACTTCAGCAGCATTAAAATAACACGATAGTAAGATCATTTTCTTTACTTACTACTGTACCTTGGGCCATTGAAGTTTATGGAATGGAAGTATAATTTATCTAAGTTCAAACATTTCCAAATCGTTCTTATATATGTATTTCGGCATTATTCAGTTATTGTCAGATCAGGCAACTCCAGATTTTTTGGGCAGTTTTTGATTTTTACATAAATCATCTTCAGAAAATAACACATGAGATTTTTAAAAAATATTTTATCAAACACTGTTTTACTTAGGACGGAAATGAGACCACAATTTTAAAATATCAGTTTGAGTTAAAATATTTAGAATCGAAAATCAAAAGACAACCATTCAAACTTTATCAAGAAAACGAAGCAGTACAAATAATTCGAGAAAAAGTAATGCGAGCAGTCCGTTCCAGCAAACAAATCTACATGGGATTATGTGACACATTCATGAGCAAGATATTATTAAGAAAACGGAAACGACTAGTTGAAATGTTTTCAAAACGTTATTTGAAAAGAAATAGTGCAAAATAAGAAAACTTGTAAAAAACCGGTCTCACAGACTACAAGGGGCCTTTATTACGAAATATATTTGCGAAAAATTTTTTTTAGTACATTATTTAAATTTATAATCATGAGTGCCTTTTAAACGGCTAAAACATTGAAATAATTTAAAAAAAAAGAAAATGATGCTTAACGGATTTCTTTGTTCAACTCCGATCGCCTGGTATAAGGGACAGACCTTACTTTTTTAACGGGTGGAGGTGTTTGTGATGGCGGCACCCGCAAATTAATCTCGCAGCACTCCTAATCCGTGCCTTATTAATACTGTGTGGGCTCTAACGGGTCAATACGAGTGTCAGTGGTCAAAACTATAGATGCACTGTAAATGTAACCTATCATTAAATGAATACTACCCTGTATAGTCAGTGCGCTATTGAATCCTGAATAGGTAACAATGGATTTTGATCTATCCACACGGTGAATGGGCATCATCATTACTTTCTTGCGTTCCTAAACTAATACGATGAATACAATAATCAATATCCACTCATAATGTCCAAGCGAGTTCTTACTAGTTTAAACATCATGTTCGATAAAATATTTGAAATAAAAACCTTGGCCCTAAACACATTAAATTTCATCAGACACAACTTTGTAATTACGTCGCCTAAATTAACTTCTTTAGTCTCAAGATTACTTTGTCAGTGTAAGATTACGGAAGAGTGTGAAGGACCAATACATAATAAACATACCGGTTGAGTGCTCAAATTAATTTTCCATGCTAACTCTGTTTAAAATTGTCTAATATCGTTTTTTAAATCATATAATGGCATATCTTGAACTCAAACTGTCCATCAAACACTTAAAAGATAGCGTTTTTGCAGTGACCACAAAAAGCGTTTTAATTCCTTAAAAATCGTTTTACAGTGAAGTGATATGAATGATTTATAAATCGATTGTATTAAAACTGTACAAAGTTCAATTCAGAAAAGTACAGAAAACAAAATTCAGTTTTTATCTTGGTCCTTTTCCCTTTTAAGTCATTTCTATTGTTAGGAAGCTAAGCGACTTCTTGGAATCGATTCAATCTTCTTCCCTATTTCACCTAATGGATACGTCCCAAAACTTTTCCCCCAGCTCCTAATATCAGCGCGAATCGAGTATAAAATTACTGAATCCATCACTTACAGCATATATATACAACAAATCCATGTCTTGTTCTGTAAGCTTCCTCCGTGGCGCAGCGGTGTTAGAGATAGACATTATTGTTTTAACTTTTGGATAGTCTGTTGTTGTCAATTCGAGTCCGGTGGTGGCCCACCTCTTTCGGCATTGGCTAGTATCAAATTCTGGTGATCATATCTCTTTTAATTTTTTGAGTCGGCCTGTACTAGGATGCTTCTCTGGGTTCTTTTTACGCGGTTTTCCAGGAATTTTTACCATTTAAAGTTTTCTGAGTGATGCTAATGCCTCTTATAAAATTATAAGCTTAGAAATTAACAAGTGGTTACCGTGGTTTCCTTAATTGTAATGGCAATAGAATTGATACGTGGTCTCTTGTCTTACTTAAAATTTGTCTTACTGAATGCAAAGCAGTAACTCATTCTTTTCTTTAAAACGTAAAATAACAGTGTTGATAATATCAACAAAAGAACTAAAATGCATTTCCACAATTTTATGCCCTTTTTAATTCTATTCTTTGTGAAAAAGGCCTAAAATTGCAGAACCTTATAATCTGAATATCTCACTAACTGAAGGAAATAAAAATGTCGAAAAAGCACTGAACGTTTTAAGTATAATAAGTATATATATAATATCAATTTTGATAGCCCATGGACTTCAAGCTCTTCATATTTTATTATCAATGTTAAAAGCAACATAGACAACCAAACAATTACCTGAATATACCGAGAAAAAAAAATCGACTTCGAATACTTTGATTATAAACAGTGTTCAATACTGAAATTTTAACTACTTATAGATTAATACATATATTCACCAGTGTGATAAATAAATAAATTCACTAGTGTTCAATATTTCCTAAACACTTTGCTTTGCTTAATAGTTAAAATAACACATCACGTTCCAGATCGACAGCGATACAACATACAACGTATGTAATAATTACACACACTCAACTAAAGTGTATAAACTGTTCGCAGAAACAGGATTTTCTTGCAAATTGACCAACTTCAACTTGCACAGCTATTTAATGTTCACAAAATAAAGGAAATCTACCAAAAAACGTTGGCAACGTAAAAAAACACCAAGTTTTAAAAAGAGTACGAGCCATATAAAGTTAATAAATCTAAAGATAGCACCAATTATACTCAAGTGCGTCTGCCCCATTGGCAAACTTGGTCCCATTTCTTCTACAATGCAAAAGAAAAAGGTCCCTTGCCGCTATCAACCTCCATACAGCCTAAATATAAATTTATAGATTTCATGCTAGAGGCGCTGATGTAATACCGAGTTCAAAACAGAACAGTTGCTCTTCTTGTGAGGCAACCAGAGCATCGGGAACCTTCCGTTCGTCTTTTACTCTTCTTCCTACCAGAGAGAGAGGTCTCTGAATCATTGAAATAAGACCAAATCTCCAACAATAAGAACTCAAGCAAGAAAACAACGAAACTAAGCATATCACTTGAAACGTTCAAGTCTAACAAGACGGCCTTAACAGAAATAGAGTACTAATTCCAACTCAACTGCCAATATAAAACTTTAAAACAAGAACAGAGCAGTTGGAATTAATTTAAATCAAAAATTGGGTCTAATGATTATGTTTCCTTAATGAAATAGGGACGTTCTCAACAAAACGAATTCGGAAAAGAAAAAATGGGACCGAAGTTGCCATTAGGCAGCCTCATAGACCCTCCCAGCTGGTATGGTGTTCACTTTTAATGTGAAGGTTGATTCTAGGGTAAAATTTTTTCCGAGGAACACGATTCCGTACGCCGTAATTGATAAAAATGGCCCAAAGGTGCCCTTTCTGGGGGTGCTCCCATTTTGGGGGTCAAATTCATAATAAAGTTATAAGTGCCATTCCTTAATTTTTGGTGTCTATATATCGGTTTCGGCATTAGAAATTGAATTGAAACAACTTGAAAGCCAAAATGGCTGCGCGTTTGCCAAAACATTCAAAATGGGCGCCCAAAATGATGTCCCTTTTCAATATAATCATATATGATCACTTTCCCCCCATCTATTGATTAATCAGAGTTTCTATTTGCATTTTTGGGAATGTGGAAAATCAATACCTGGCCCTTTTTCAATCTCAAAATGCTGCCATGTAAAAAAATCCAAAATGGCGTCCGAAGATGGCACCAACAAATAGACCATTATTGAGAGGATCTCTTTACAACATAACAACATACACCAAACAGAGAAGGCCTCATAGACACGATTTCTGATGCCTACCTATGTTTTTCGGATTCAAGGAGTCCATTGGGAAACAATTGTTGAAATATTAGATTCGTTGGTTATGTATTTGCCGTGCGTCCATTTTAAAATTCCCAAAAAGGCCGTAGCTGTCATTTTTGCCCATATCCTCTCCGTTCTGAGACTAATTAGACATCTTATTCTGGTGTCTGTTCTTCTATGTTTTCAAGATGCAAGGAATGCATTGAGACATTGTGACAATATTGGATTAGTTGGATTCCGTATTTGGCCTTGGCGGCCATTTTGACATTCAAATGGCTGCCAAGCTGTCACATTTTGCCATGTAACTCTTACTCTTCTCTAGGCCTTGTAGAGGCACAATTTCAGTGCCTATGGTCCAGATTTTCAGGGCAAGGAAATCCAATAGGATATTATAAGCACGTATTGATCAGAAGCTTGGTGTATTTGGTGTGCTGCCATCTTGAATTTTCAACAAAATGGTACCAAATTACGGTCTATTTTAACCATATCTCGGTCTATTAGACAGAAGCAAGATTGTGATGTCTATCCTCAAGGTGTAAGGGTCAATTAATAATACAAGTAGAACATTCATGGTATTATTGGCTCATTTGGTTTGGTAGCCATCTTGAATTTCAAATGACTGCCAAGCAAAGTGGTTTTGCCCAATCCTAGCTCCTGTAAAACCTTGCAGTGGGGGAAACTTATAAGAAAATGTATTTCAACATACAAGCCATTGGGAAAACACCATGGTCCCATAGCTCGCAAACTTGTCACTTTCTCCATCTTTGTGATTACTCAGAGTTTCTATTTGCATTTTGGGATGTGAAAAAATCAAAATCTAGGGCCTTTTCAATAATCAAAAATGGCCTGCCGTTGCAAAAAATCAAAATGGCGTCCAAAATGGCAACCAAAAATAGACCATGATTGAGAAGGATCCTTTGCATACAGAAATGATTCTGATGTCCTATCCTATGTTTTTTTCAGAAGCAAGAGTCCATTGGCAACATGTTGAAAATATTAGTATTCGTTTTGGTTTATGTTATTTTGCCGTGGCGGCCATTTTAGAAACTTCAAAATGGGCCGCCAAGCTGTCATTTTTGCCCATAGGATCTCCGTTTCTTTCTGAGCCTTTTTGCCGGTTTTGATTCTGGTGTCTTTTTATGTTTTTAGGAATTAAGGATTTATTAAAAACATTGTGAGAATATTGGATCATTTGGTTTTTTGTATTTTTTCGTTCGGTGGGCCATTTTGAACTTCAAAATGGCCGTCAAGCTGTCCTTTTTCCCCATATCTCCGTTTCTGAGCCTATTACACGTCATATTCTGGTGGGGCCCCCCTTTGGTCTATGTTTTCAAGACACGGAATCCATTAGAAACATTGTTGACAATATTGAATCAGTTGGATTCCGTAATTTGGCCCTGGGGGCCATTTTTAAGTTCAAAATGGCTGCCAAGCTGTCAATTTTGCCCATATCAACTCTTCTCTGGGCCTTGTAGGCAGCACAATTCCAGGGCCTATGTCCATATTTTTTTAGGGTCAAAGAAAGCCAATAAGAATATTATAAGCAAATTTGATCATACTCATTCGTTGTGGCTGCCATCTGAAATTTTCAAAATGGTCACTAAATTACGTCTATTTTAAACCATATCCCGGTCTCTGATACAAAAACAAGATTGTGATGTCTATCCTCAATTTTAAGGGTCAAGTAATACAATTAGATCATTGATGGTATTATTGCCTTGGTTGTGGATCTTGTGGCAAATGTGTACGATTGGCAGCCATTTTGAATTTCAAATGGCCGCCACGGCCAAATACGATCCACCTGATCCAATTTTTGTTAACATTGTCAACAATGTTTCTAATGGATTTCTTGCTCTTGAAAACATAGACAAGACCAACCTACAGACGGCTAAGGGCTCAAAAACAGAGATATGGGCAAAACTGACAGCTTGACAGGGCCAATTTTTGAAGTT
The DNA here is from genome assembly GCA_023653785.1 of Ophioderma brevispina. NCBI lineage: Eukaryota > Metazoa > Echinodermata > Ophiuroidea > Amphilepidida > Ophiodermatidae > Ophioderma > Ophioderma brevispina. The sequence goes on from JAMKCH010042920.1 coordinate 17,178, forward strand.
CAAAATGCCACCACGAACAAAAACAAAAACAAATGATCCATATTATCGACAATGTTTCTAATAAATTCCTTGATCCTAAAAAACATAGTAAAACGATACCAGAATCCAAACCTTCAAAAGCTCAGAACAGATATGGGCAAAAAGACAGCTTGGCGGCCATTTTGAAGTTAAAATGGCCGCCACGGCTAAATAACATAACCACGAATCTAATATTTTCAAACATGTTTCCATGGACTCACTTCTTGGGAAAACATAGGCGTAGGACAAACAGAATCATTCTTATGAACCTGTTTGGGGGTGCACAGGGATCCTTCCTCAATCATGGTCTATGTTGGTTGCCATTTTTGGGCTGCCATTTTGATTTTTTTTTTTGCAACTGCAGCCTTATTGATATTGAAAAGTGCTAGATATTGAGTTTTTTCAGCATCCTCAAAAATACAAACTCTGATTAATCTAATAGATGGGGAAAGTGACACATTTGCTAGCTAGGGGACCATGCTGTTTTCCCATGTCTTGTATGTTGAAAGATATTTTTTCTTTATTCATACCCCACTGCCATGTGTTTCCAGAGCTATGAATTGGCAAAATCACTTTTGCTTGGCAGCCTTTTGAAATTCAAGATGCTACCACAACCAAATGAGCCAATAATACCGTTAATGTTTCTAATTGTATTATATTTCCCTTAAAACTTGAGGATAAACATCAAATCTTGGCTTCTGTCTCAATAGACCGAGATATGGGTTAAAATAGACGTATTTGGTGACCATTTTGAAATTCAAGATGGCAGCCACAACCAAATGACACAAAGCTCTGATCCAATATTGCTGTAAATACTCTTACTGGATTCCCGTGGGACCCTGAAAATGTGGACATAGGTAACTGGAATTTTGCCTCTACAAAGCCTAGAGTAGAGTTATATGGGCAAAAATGTGACAGCTTGGCAGCCATTTGTGAATTTCAAAATGGGGGGCCGCCACGCCAAATAACGGAATCCAACTGATCCAATATTGTCAACAATGTCTCTAATGGATTCCTTGATCTTGAACACATGACAAAGACAACAACCAGAACAGACGTCTAATCGTCCTCAGAAACGGAGATATGGGCCAAAATGAACAGCTGACGGCATTTTGAATTTTAAAATGCGCACGCACGGCCAATCACATAACCAACTAATCTAATATGTTTTGAACAATGTTTCCAATGGACTCTTGCTTCTGAAACTGGCTGGGCACCAGAATCGTGTCTGTATGAGGCTTGTTTAGGGGTGCAAAGAGATCCTTCTCAATCATTGTCTATTTTGGTTGCCATCTTGACTCCATTTTGATTTTTTGCACCTGCATGCCATTTTTGATATTTCAAAGGCTAGATTTTGATTTTTCACATCCTCAAAAATGCAAAATAAAACACTGATTTATTTTTTTCTTTTTTTTATTTATCATATATGATTTGATATTGAAAAGGGACATTTATGGGCGCCATTTTTAATTTTTTGGCAAAAGGCAGCCATTTTGGATTTTCAAGAGTTTTTTCAATCAATTTCTCATGCCCGAAAATCTATATATAGAACACCAAAATTAAGAGAAATAGGCCGTATAACTTTATTATGAATTTTGACCCCCAAAATGGGAGCAACCCCCCGGAAGTGGGCACTTGTGGGCCATTTTTATCAATTAACGGCGTCCGCATCGTGGTTCCTCGGAAAAGTATACCCTAGGAATCAACTTCAAATATAAAGTGAACACCAGTTCCCAGCTGGTGAGGGTTTGTGAGGCTGACTAGAGGACTAAATGGGGCAGACGCACTTGAGTATACTTAGGTTCTAATCTTTAATTTATGAACTTTATCTGGCTCTTACTCTTTGTACAACTTGTGTTTTTTTTACGTTGCCACCGTTTTTTTTTTTTTGGTAGATTAATATGAAGACACATTGAAAGAACACAGATGGTTTGAACATTTGCCAAGGGTCAGTTGGGGCCATAGATACAACTCAATGATTCTCATACAGTTACCTTAACCCTTAAAATTTAATGGTCGGGTCCAACGATCTTTACATTGGAGGAAAGTCTAAAGGATAGTGTGGTCAATATGTACTTTATACACATCTAAAGAGAATCGGGAAATGGTAGGAGGAGGCAAACCCAAAGGACAGAATAGCAGGAAAGTGAAACTATGAGAGATAGGAACGTGAAATAGTCGTAGCACCGATGAAGGGGGAGAAGAAAGTGGGGGAAGTGGGGGAGATGAAGGAGAGAAAGGGGGATAGGAACCGTAGTGGGGTAGAAAACGATGGGTGGGGAATGGGGGAGGGATGTGGTAGGACGCAAGAGGAGGGGGACGAGTGAGGAGGGCAGGAAAAAAAGAGGGGAGATGTATGAGTGGAGAAGAGGGAAACACTAGCGCAAGTGACGAGTGTGAAAGGTGCGGGGAGAGACGTGATTCCGTTACCAAACAAATAAAGAGGGAGTAAGAGGGGGCAGAGAGTACAGAACGGAAGAGGGGGAAGAAAGGAGGTAAAGGGGGGAGAGGGGATCGCCAAAGGGTAGAAACAAGAAAGTGGTGGAGGGGGGGTGAAATACAAAAACATCTCCCGTTTCTACAATATTCCGTCGCCTTACAATGTTGCATTTTGATATTATGTTCATGTTGAGATATCGGCCCTTTAAAGTTCAGGGAAAAAATCAATTTTAATCCATCGCAAGAGACAATGTTTCAAGTCAGAGAAGCAAACCTACCAGCAAATCCTTTTAATTTTAAAGTTTATGTTTGAATCTTACAGTATATACCATACCAAAAGGCCAAAATGTCTAGAGCCTTGTAGTTAGGTCAATTGGTTATCTTCCAGTGGTTGTTTTCTTCTTTGGCATGTTTTATGTGTATTCATTGTAGTTATATTACTCTCTTAATATGTATTGTACTTGTACCCGTAGTATTATCTGACATGGTTGAAATGTTAAAAATTACCCTTTGTAATTTCCACCTCAATTTTCGGAAAGAATTCAGTATTCTACCTCTCATTGGTCAACGTATTTCACAATCTTGCTCCCCCCGGCACTACTATCTATGACCATTTATCACTATTTTGGAAGTATCGTGACATATAAGCAAATCAGAGATACGGTATGGTTATGGTTTACAGAGAAGTAAAGAACTATCTTGATTGGTTACTCACAAGACTATCTCATGTTGTGTCCTGTAATTAGCCAATCAGCCGACTTATCAAAGGTGGTAGTACGCCTGGGTTTAAAGAAACACAGGATATCTTCACTAGGAATAAATTTTTATTAAATTTGTGTACCAATTTACCAAAAAAAAAACATAAACAACAATTACTTTGGGGAGGGGTACTCAACAAAAACTCACCAATGACCATACGAGACGTAACATGTAATCCCGACAATGGATCCTCATTTTCACCCGTCTTGTATATGAATGACCCATTAATGCCAGTTTTGGTATAAGAATTGGGATTTGTTAAACATTGTGCTATAATACTCTGAAAAATTAGGCCAGTTTTCTCAATCTGAGTCAACTAACATTTTCCAAATTTCGTACATGAACTTTTTAAGAGAAAAACTGTGTTATACTTTGTGTTAAATTTATCAAAACTTTGCACCCTGTGTAGTCTATGGGTCTTATTTTCGGCAAAATTACATGTTCTGGAAGGCACGTCTTATCCAAACTCAAACGTGAGATCCACCCGACAGTGTATTATTAGTTGGAGAGCCAGGGGTGGCCAGCAGATTTTGAGGGGGTCTACACAGTGATCCACATTAGTTTCAGAACGGTTCTTGGTCATTTTGGGGTGCTGATTCCAAATCTCCTATGTGGGGGTACGTTTCGTAAAAGTGGTGGAAATTTCCTAATTTTTTCAATTAAAGGGGCCACTCCTTGCTTTTAAATATGATATTGGAGTGTTTGCAGTTCAAAGTTAAAACAGAATCGTTTTGATATTTTTCAAACTGTATTGCTATCTACTCATTACTATGAATGTTAAAAAAAATCCCAGAGCCATGGAAATAAGATTTCAAAACTAGCATTAAAGGGGCATTCGCTTCCTTTAAAATCTCTCATTTTTCTTGGTGCAACGGAAGCTTAATAAATATAATAATAAATGCATAGATACATTTATTCTTTTTTCATTATAAAGTCACAGTTGTTCAAATACCATCCCAAAAGACATTAAGGGGTACTCCTTAATTTTTCATTACAGGTGGCAACTCCTTGATTTTTAAATATCACATTTAATTTTTCCTCCCCGTTCCAAAGCTTTGAAGTCTTTTCACTAGAAAAAATTAAAAACAATCAATTATTGTTATTGATCAACTATGAATTATTGTCTCCCCAAGTAGGCCATTAAAGGGGCAAGGTTAAAAAGTGGGTTGTTAAAATGGTAAACTGAATACTGGATTGCCATATCATAACAAAACTAAAGTTCTCATAATGTCCCCATACAACCCATACACATAAAAGAGACATTTTCCTTGATTTTGAGTATATTACCCCAGGGGCTATATACTTTTGCCATCAAACATAACTTCAAAACAAGATCATAAGTTGGACTGGGGCACAATATGTAGTGATTTATCCTTTCCCATTTCCTAGCAATTAACGTTTCTCCCAATCCATAAGTATACCTTCTAGCAACCTTCTTGCGGGTGGGTGTCGTAAGGTCGTAAGTCTCGCCCTCTCACTTCTGAAAGGACATTGCGCTAGCGATACTGGATGAGGATTGAACTTGAACATCATGCACCCTGACTAAGGAGCTTGTATGGCGAATATGTTGTTTCTTGTGCACATCTCGGATGACTGAGGTAATCCAGCGGTTGATTGTGTCTAGGTGCAGGACCATGGGGTGTCAATGTGTAGATAACGAGTTGTTTTGGCGTACGAATGTTCTTTGTACGTTTTTTTTTTTTTTTTTTTTAGTGGAAATGGGGGTACGGGGATGTGCGGCCGAGAAGGGTTGTATTTTCGGCGATTTTGGCATATTGATCGGTCCCTTTTTCTTGAAAATTGGCATTTGAAAGAGTTGCATTTCTGTTGCAAGTGATTTTCCAATGGTCAATCAGGTGTTTACAAACCACAAATGTGAAAAATAGTGCTGCCAGAATGCCTCAAAAATACATTTTAACAGTTAGTTTTCTCTCAGCGTCTGGGGCTTCGCCCCCAAAACCTCCACCAAAGCAGGTATATTTTGGGTAGCAAATCTGTCATTTTTGGTATATTTTCGGGGTAGTGGTGCAAACACCAGGCCGCACATACCTACCCAAACCAAAAGTGAGAACCCCCCTGGGTTTGTACGGTCCAGATACCACTCAAGGGCCCCTAATCGAGCACTATGGCACCTCTGAGAGGCATGATGCAACCTTGGTCGCAGAAACACGCTTTTGGGGTAAAAGAAAGAATCTGGTTTTTGGCCAGGAACCCTGCCTGTGGAAGAAGAGAACCCCCCCCCCCTCGCTCAAAGTGGAGCTAGGTACCTCATCAGTGAACAAGGCTTGGGTCTCACATGCACCCTATTGGGCCTCAGGCGACAGCCACCAAGAAGGTGGTCTTCGTAGTTAAGTCCAAGAGACTAAGCTCCTGGATGGGTTCAAACTCTTTTGATGCAAGGAATTGTATAGCACCGAGGCCAAGTCCTATTTCGGAACAAGGTTACGCAACAGAGGACGGACCAAGAACATACCCTCCACCAGGCTGGTCAGGAAGTAGCTAGCGGAAACAGTCATGCCATCCCAAAAAAACCCTATTGAGCTCGTAGATGGGCTTGCAGTAAGCCTGGAGAGTCAGGACACTGATACCCACTTATGAAAGATTTCTGTAAGGAAATTCGCAATTTGACTTTAGTTTCAGACACTGGGTTGCGGAGGAGTCGAAGTCGAGAATCGTCACATTCTCACACCATGCCTGAGCAGAGAGCATGGCTCCCTGATCAGAAAATCCTGTCTGAGAATACTCTGTGGAAATGCACCAGACAGGTGGCAAAGTGTGGATGGTGCACTCTGGAACGATTGGATCGGCTGACTGACCCCTTACCAGGTCCCCGCGCATTGAAAACCGGTTCGGTTCCTCTCCCACAGGTGGGATGGCCAGGAAGGGGCCACCAATAGTGAGGAAGTTAGTGGACTAAGGCACCTTCTTGAGGACTTGCGGGATCATAGCCACTGGGGGAAATGTAGGCAATCAGCCCGACCGATCCGCCACCAGGGCGTCTCGCCCATATAACCTGGTGATCCGGACTCCGAGAGTAGTAGGCAGGGCGTTGATGAGCCCCAGCTGATGTGGAAAGGTCCATGTATCGACGATCGACCCTCTAAAAGATAATGCGGCACATCGATGGAAGAAGCTGCCACACCACCGAGCTATGCTCCCAACTATTATCGCTGGGACTTGGGAGGCCTTCAGCCTGATTTTCCGGCCCTGACACCACCTGAGGAGCCGGAGAACTTCTTTGCCTCTTCAGATCCTGGTCTTTCGAGATCTATTCTAAGACCACCAATGTAGGACGCATCCACTCCTTGTTGATGTATGTGACCAACATCTTTCGGCAAGGGGGAGGGGTCCACCGACCTAAGGCTAGAAAGATAGCCTAAAGATCGAAGACGTTTATGTGGTGGCATAACTGTGTCGCAGACTAGCGGCCTGAGACCCGGAAAGGATGGAGGTGGGCATAACCCGACTTTGACGCTTCCGTCTTCAGGGTGTGCTTGAGGGCACGGTGGCTGATTGGACTCTTGGGCTCAAACTGAAGTGGATTGCGTCCTACATTTGACGGTCTTAAGAAAGATCTCGAAAGACCAGGATCTGAAGAGGCAGACGATAGTCCCATCATGGCTGAAACGTGAAAGAGTTCCTCTTTTGTAATGTAGACACGCTCAATCAGGTGATCAGCAGACCAGGAGACGAAGCTGTATTCGAGCCGACACCGGCGGACTGCCAGTGCCAGGATAAACTGGTTACCAGCCTAGTACTGACTTCATCTCAATTAGGCTGGTTTCCAAATAAGTGAGGAGACTGCAAAGGCATCAAGGCGACTGTTCACAATTCACTAGTCTAAGAAAGCTTAGTGCTCGGACCAACATCCCCCACGCTAGTATGAAGGGAACTACCGTCAGCCAATAGTCTAAGTAAAGGCGACGGAAGATGTTTTCCCTGTCGAGAGACCAACGGGAAGGACGCTGAACTGTTGAGCTTCCCCTCCTTTTTTGCAAGGACCTGTGCATAGAGAACGATAGGTAGGCACTTGAAAATCAAGTATGAGCGCCACGCCAAACTTTCTGAAGAAATTTGCGCACGGCGGCCATCGTCTCCATACAAAGGCGCCTGGCCGTATGTATGTTAGGTTAAGTTGCAGTGGGGGGGCTGAATATTTCACATATCAGTGTCCGCTAAAAATGTGGAATTCTGATTTGCACAGTGTGATAGCCTTCTATCAAAAATATCCCCAAATGATTGAGCTGATAATCCTTTCTTTGGTACCACATTTTTAATGATAATTTCCATAGGAGCAATACTACACAAGTTTTCATCGTATGTTTTATATGAAATTAAGCAAATCCAAATCGCCTTTTGTTTTCACTTTCAAGCATTTCCGTAGCCAAAAACAGGTTCGAAATTGTATTGGGGTCTATTTAATCTTATCTACATTACATGCTATAGTGCTGCCGCCGAAATCTCAGCGTTGCACCTTTAAGGATGGGCCTCCATGTTCCCCCCGGGTGTCGATGAAGAAGTGACTAGAAGCCGCATTGTATCGGAAATGGTAGGTGCAATCACAGCCCCTTGCAAACCAGCGCAGTTTCCTTTGCATAGCGTCCGATGTCAGAGGGTCTGACGAACAACTTGAACGGAGGCGGGCGGCGGTAACTCGAGGCGATAGCCTCGAGAGACCACCACTAGGACCCACTGGTCGGAGGTCACCGTCCGACACGTCGATATGCTCCCCCACAACTTTGGGTGGACTCTCCTTGCCCCGAGAAGCCCGTAGGGCCTCCCCGTGGCCCTTATTGGCCTTGGGTGCTTATCCCCGGTTTTCATCTTATTCCTTGGTCGCTTGGACTGCCAACCTTATAAGACATATCGGCTTTTAATAATTTTGGTTAAGTACTTTGGAGAATTTTATGTATTATAAATGCTTAATAGGAGTAATTTTAAGCTTGATATGGCCCTTTAATTCTAAAAGTGTTAGATTTTCACAACTATATTTTGATGTCAACGTCAAAACATTTGCATCAGCTTACAGCGACCAGGATATACATTTCCCTGCATACTTTAGAAGATTTCTTTGTCCATATGGTAATTACTGTGTACTCACATACTAAAATGTTCTTTGCATTGCTTCCTAAAGATGTCAAATGTCTCTTTAAATGGATACTGTGCTGTGGTTCTCACTGTGCTGTCTATGCTGTGTTGCATTGTAACACATCATATTTTGCACTAATATATTTCAAGGTATGTAAATATATGCATTATGTTATGCATTCAAATTTATCCTTTGAAAACCATGAATACCCCTTTACTACACTCCTTCAGGAATTTCATTCACCTCAGAATAATGATATGAACAACTATGAATGAACTTCTCCATTGTACTAAATGTAACCACTGAAATTCATAATATATCCAATAAAAGGTCACATTTATTCTATAACTCTTCAAAATCAGGTAGTGTCCCTTTAATAGCAAATTTGAGTACTTTCCACCATTTTTACGAAAGTACACATAACAGATTCGAAATCAGCACCCTCAAATTGATCAAGAACAACTCTCAAACCTTCTGTGGCTCTCTGTGTAGACCTCAACCTTTTCTAGAGGCTTTTTGGGGAGCTGGCTCTTGAACTATATGGTCGCGATTTAAAATGGGTTAAAAGAGGCAAAAACTTGCAAGGTAGAACACACTATAGCGGTATGCATTTCGAGAAATTTTAATTAACAGATGCATGCACTCATTGAATAAAACGACATGCACAGTAGGCCAGAGGATGACCTACATCATGAAGTGGTCACAGGTCAAAATAGGCCAAAACTTGCAAATGTCATTTTGACCTTGAATGACCTTACTTGACCTTAAAATGACTTTCACAATTTTAGGTTCAGAAATGTCAACCACATCCACAAAGTTTCATGACCATGCAAATAATTCGCTGTGACCTTGGATGACCACAGATGACCTTGACACGACTACAAAGTTTAGTACCCAAAGGTGAATACGCCACCTGGTGTCATGGCCATACAAAAACATTTGTGATTTAATGATTTGACCTTGGATGACCCACATAACCTTGAAATGACCTTCAAAATTTTCGGTAATGAATGTTTACTACACCCACCAGGTTTCATGACCATTCACCCAAGTGTATTGATTTGACCTTGGGCGACCCCAGATGACTTGTCACTGAATGTTGACCACACCCACCAAGTTTCATCTTCCTACCACAATTGACAAGGGTTACAGCAATATAATCCCATTTGACCTTGAATGACCCCGCATGACCTTGAAATGACCTTTAATCCCATTTTGACCGCATTTGACCTTTGACCCACTCTACATGCCCCACCTCCAAACTCATCCACCGCCTACTTGGCATCTATGGTGCGAAGATGGACACCCATACTTGCTTAAATCAAAGATATCGTGTTTACAAGGTTTATAGCAATTTAACCCTATTTTGGACCAAATTTGGCCCTATTTTTTTATCATATTTGACCTTTGACCCACGACACATGACCCACTTCAGATCTCAGCCACTTCAGATATCGCGTGGTACACACACATACCCGCACGCACGCGCTCGCGCACGGACGCACGCGCTCTCGCACGGACGCACGCACGCAGTGCATTTCTATAGTCCGGGAGACCAAAAAGGTCGCGTAGGAGCTTAAAGGCCGACTCAGAGATTTCCTGAGGAGGGCGCCCTCAATTTAAAAAAAAATCGTGTTTTTGCATGTACATAATGCTTGTCCATATACTAATCACTGTGTGAAATTGTTAATCTTAAATCGAATTCCTTCATATAGAAAATCACAACTTTGTTATAAAATTCCTGATCCGGAATTTTTGTTATACAAAGTATCCTATGGGACGTAATACTACACATAAATGTTTACTGCATCAAAACGAAAAATCTGATTCATCTCAAAGGACATCGCCGGATAAGGAATGAAGGATGCCCTCTAAAGTTTTCATGAGAACTGATGAACTTGAAAGTTTTGCATAATAAAGCGACATGCTCAAAGTTTACCTTTTGCTGGTTTTCAAAAAATCCCACTGAACATAAATTCCCCAAAAGTCGGTTTTATGTAAAGTTATAATACAGGCTTTAATGGGTAATTAAAATTTCCATATTTGAAGCCTTTCCACCTCAAGAACCACAATGCCGCGTTGCAAGGATGTGCGCTATATTATTTAGCAACATATATGTGAGTGGCGTTCTGGTTCTTGGGGTGAAAAGACCTCATTTTTGCATTTTTGTTTTCTGGGGGGCCGGAACACTAAATGGAATTGCCAAAAACAACAACGAACTTTTTACATACAAACCATACCATATATCTATAGTAAGGCATGCTAATCTACCAAGGGCTCTGTTCAGTAGCCTTGGATGAGCACATGTTAACAACAGCTGACCATGCACGTCCTGGGTATCATAAATCATACTAAAATACGGGGGATGTATTTGCTCAATACAATGGTGAATGAAAGCCATTGAACTGCGCCATGGAATGATATAGCTCATAGTGTAGTTAACTTGCTCATGATATAAATAGCGCGGTCATGGGCCATTGTTATTCCAGAGTCTGCTTGGTGTGAAGACGGTTATATAATCCAAATCTTAGCAGCATTAGTAGCTAATAGCTAAAAGGTATTTGGGTATTGTTATAAAGGGCTGCCTCATGTAGCCTCTTTGTAGCTTATGAAGGATAAAAGGTCTATCTATAGGCGCCACTTACAAGCTCCATGACAAAGGGCAGCTATGCAACATCTTCCTGTTCCTTCATATAAGTATCGATGGTCATTGAAATGGAGGCATGCTCTGAGCTTTGCTTTTTCCAGAGAGCATGCCCCTGAAGTTTCTCAGACTTTTCGCATTTTTTCTTGATAAAAGTGCATTTTGGGGATAAAAAACACCTTGCGTACATAATAAAGTAGTTGTCAAACACCAACTCAAAATTTATGGTGAAATATAACTGTTATGATTATAGAGGGCCTCCTTCTCTCCTTATCCGGCGATGTCCTTTCGAAATTGTGCATTTTAGGTTACTATCTTTAGTTCTAGTTGACTATTTTTCATTATTACACAAAAAATAATATTTCGAAATCTCGGAGTCAGACTTTAAAGTACTTTTCAATGGGAAAAGCATTACGCCGCGTGTATGATGTTACACATACAACGAGATTGGGCGAATCTGCACTTAACAGTCTCATAAAAGCATCGGTCTTCTTTTTCCCTGGTGTAGGCGGCCAGGGCATAATAATTACAGACATGCGCATTAGAGTTCTGCATTAAAATGAGGGCATGCTTCAAACGAAATGTCCCCATTTCCCTTTAAGATGTCTGTTATAACAAGACAGGTCCCATATTAATAGGCCCATGTCAATTATTTAATATGCGTGATGTCATAAAAATTGCTACATTTTATTGTTGTGGTTGTTTATTGTCTTCTTTTTTACGTTTCTTGAAGTATTTCCTCGCCGTTGAATTCGTTTTCAAACGTTACCATACTGGAAAACCTTTCAAAAATTTTGAATTCAATAAAGCGGACTAATCAAAGTGAGTATACCTCTTCAGTGTGACAGAGATGCCGGGTTTCTCCTTTTGCAAATTGACCAAAAACATTCAGCTATAGATAGCTATAGACAGTTAATAATTATTTTCTTCCCAATTATACCGAATAATTACCAACATACCCTGTATGACCATGATCCACCAATGGAGAAAATCGGTAAAATTTTGGTATTCATAATTTTGATGTAATAAAATGTGATAAATGCCGCATATGTATTACAACTTGTTTTTGTAATAAATGCAAAGAGAGCCTATTTGTCTTGTACCATTTTCATATGCAGTTGAACACCCAATATTTATACTGTCAGTAACAAATATTGATGTACCCTTAAATTCCCAGTGTTCAATCTCTTGCATTGCTGTAACCTTTGTTAAAACATAACTTGTGGTCTTTTGTACATTTACTGTAAGTTCCATCGTTCGCAGTAATCATGCAGTCTGTCGATAAGTTTCTGCAAACCATCGATTGTCTCACTGAAAATGATAAGATCATCAGCATATAAAAGAGAGTGAATGTTATTGTTATCAATTTGGAAATCTTGAATGCCAGTTCTGCTAAACTAATTCTGAAGATCATTCAAAAATAAAATGAATAAAAGTGCTGAAAGAATACCACCTTGTCTCAGTCCTGAATTACATAAAAACGTTCTTGTGATACCAAAAATCGTTTTGATACAAGCAGATACATTACTATACATTGCTTTTAATATATCTATTTCCTGTAAATCCCAAACCTGCGAGTTTTGCGAATAAGTGATCTCTTGAGACAGAATCAAAGGCACTTTTGAAATCAACAAATGCACAAAACAATTTCCCCCTTTTTCTACTTTACCTTTTAGTAACAATATCGGGAATGAAAATATCAATAGTGCAGTAACCTTTTCTGAATCCAGCCTGTGCTGAAGCACATCATCATCAATAACAGATGATGTTATTATTCTCAACCCAATTTACAAGACGATCAAAGATGACTTTCGTGAACACTTTACTCATGACCGGTAAAATAGTGATTGCCCTGTAGTTAGATGGATCATTAATTATTAATATCACCTTTCTTATGTATGGGACATTGTACCAAGCGACCACTTTTCCGGAATACCTTTGTATCCATCATTGAATTAAATAAACTAATGAGTAATTGGATTAATACGTCTGGAGCATTTTAATGAATTCGGCCGGCAACCTATCACTACCAGCTGCTTTATTATTTTTCAGATGTTTAATGGCAGCTCTTACTTCACTTTCCTCAATTTTGTTATTCAAATTATCAGACCAAATAGCATTGGCACCATGATATTGAATGTCAACTGGATCAGTATTGATTAAAAACTGAGATACTTTATGTATTATTATATAATATACTGTATTATACATTTCTGTAACGTACGATATGTTATGCTGAATAAAATGAATCTTGAAATCTTGAGAAAAAATAATCGACCCATTCGTCATCACTGATTTTATTTTTACCTTCTTTGAATTGGCTAAGTGATTTTAAAAATGTCGCCACTCCTCCCGCAAATAATCTATTTTATATTCACAGCATGTGCCGGTGTGAAAGTAATTATAGTCCACCGGAAGCCACAGTCCGGGCTCCATAGACGACAACGGAATAAAGCCTGAAACTAATGTTGCGTTAAGAGTCAACTGAATCGAGTGCCCAATTATTTACCCTTGTAGCCGGACTGTGAGTACAGCGGACTGTAATTACTTCTTACACCTGTGCCCAAATACTCACTGGTAGTCAGGCGGAAGTATGCGCACACAGCCGGTACCCGGTGTTTTACGCACGAGTAAGTGTTAGTAATGTAATTTTATCAGTACATTGCCACACAATCCAATATGGCTGCTCAAAATTCAAATATGCGCCCGGAATCATTAAAATGATTTTAACTTCTCCAGTATACCTATCCAGAATACATGTTGAACACATAAGACATGTTCTGCCGGTGTTCAAAATCAGTTACAATTGAAAACACTCTGCAAGTGTTTCTAGAACGCATTTGAACACATCCGTACACATCAAGTGTTCTCCACATTTTGCAGTGTAGAGGCATTATTCTAGTGTCTAAATGCATGCTTGATGTTTTATACTTATGAAATATATGCATAGAAACCCTTATTTGGCATTTCTCTGCAATCGACATTTTCAAAATTCAAGATGACAACCAATATAGTCGCCTTTAAAAATACTTAAAGCCCATACACCTGTATTATATGTAGCTACATCAACTAATTATTATTATATTAAGACATGGGATAAGTATTTGACAATTTGACATCCTTATCTGGCATTTTTGTTTCGTTAATATGCAAAAATGTTAAGATGGGGACCAATAACGGTCTTTATACCTTCTTTAAACTTATACCGTGTGTCCCCCCAAAAAAAACCGCAACACTTGGTGACACACGCCATAAGTTTTGAACAAAAGCACGTGACTACTAATTCTTTGTTGTATGGTAAGATGTGACTGTTAGGTAATGTCCCTGAAAAGTTCATAAAGGTAAAGTCAATATTTTTTAAGATATGACCCAGAGAAATTAAGTAACCTGCAGGACCAGTTTAACAAAATTGAGGCGCTATTATCTACAAATACGGCACTGTACGATTTGCACCCAGAACAACCAATATGAATCTATAAGTCCAACCACCATTTTCCTTTTTTTTTAAAGACAGCTACTGCGAAAGATATTAACATATGAATATTTCCATTGGTCATATCAGCTAATAAACATGCATTTTAACACACTTTAAAAATTAAATTAGGAATGTTTGATCAACAAACTCTTCGTATAGCTTCGTATTGTCCAAATTAGACAGCATTGGATTTAGAGCTAGTAGATTCAACCCATCGTGTCACCTCTAGTACTTTTCTGAAGGTATGGGCATTGAATGGGGGGATGTGCAGTGGGTGGAAATTAAATTTCCACGTTAAATCTATTGAAACATGCAGTTCGATAGTAGAGAAAGATCAATTTAATGCTTAATGAAAACATTCAAGTTAACTCAAGCGCATTTACAGCTATATTAACTCTCAAAACATTCTAACTAATCGCATTTGCTTCAGTGGTATTCATTGTGACAGGTGATAATCTTTGCATTCTCTGTAAAATGATATCAACATGAAAGGCCAGATTATCTTAGTTCGTGCATGAAACAGGTGAATCGGACCACATGTTTTCTTTTTCTTCCTCCTCTCCCAACTAATCGACGCTGTCCAAAACTTTTCCTCTGGTGACACGATGGGTTGAATCTACTATAATCATTGTGTGACGGCACACGAAGACTTATCTTAACCCAAAATTTAATGACAGAATGATTATACTGCTATTGTTATTGAGTTTTGTGTTGAAAACAATTTTTTGAAAACAATTCTCAACATAAAAGTTGAGAATGTGACATTATTTTCAGTAACAAGCAAGTCGCAGCCCAGCCCAACGCATTTATCATTGTATGTAATGAGGAGTTTGTCTATGACTTAGTCATAGTTTTATATCGTCTTGAAACGTTTTTTTTTATCACCAATAAATAATGTTTTATCATTATCAGTTAAATAATAATTATGTAAATTCAATTATTTAACCCAGTAGAACTTGTTCTGCAAGAAATTTGGGCAAGTAAATGTTGATTGCAATCAATGTTGTATTTGCCATTCTATTCTTCATTGCCAGTCTGGTTAACCAGCTCCTATTTTTGGTAAATGGGGTCTGCGTGTTACTTGATTGTTGGGTCATATCTTAAAACTATTAACTCCATCACTATGATTTTTTCAAGGATGTTAGCTAACAGTGCTATCTTACATTACTATAAAGAAGAGTACCAGGGGGGGGGGGGGGGGGGGGGGTGGTTCTGTTTCAAAACTTATGGCGGCTGACACCAAGTGTTGCGTTTTTTTGGGACACGGGCATTACGATACAACTGTATTGTATTTAATTATTGCCTTAGGTCCTAATAAACTAAAATCAATCGATAGAAAAAGTCTGTACTCCATTTCCACCCTCCCTGTGCCCACAATTCCTCCCGACTATGGGTGGAGAGAGACAAGCGAAGAGTCCTTGCTCGAATACACTGTAGTATGTACCTGTACATTGTGTTTTGTCTCAATGACGGTCCAAACTTCTCGCTCATTGAGACTTTAGGTGATGCTAGACCAACCAAAAGTAAGAGTAAGACTTCATTTTTTTCCATAAAATATGATGGACAAATTGAATATGCGTGTGAGGTGATGATTGATTGAATGATATGTTTGGTTTTGACTTGTGCGTAGCCAGTATGCACCATGTGTTTGCATGATTGCATGGTATGGGGTAAAATGGAAATCGGAAGCTCTTTCATATTTTTTTAATTGACGAAAACCTTTTTGTTCAATTGTGAGGAGGAGAGGGATATCAATATAGAATAATGTTGATATAAAATTATGGGAATGGAAATCTGGTCATGTATCATGTTCTTACTGACATTTGGTAATTTTGAGAAAATGAGCTTTTGATTTCACACCAAAAATATATACTCCCCGCCTAAAAAAATCCGAACGATATAAATTACTGTATTAAAAAGGTATGTAGGTATGTAGGTGAATTATAATAATAAATGCCAGGAGCGTTTGTTCGCGTAATGTGTTTGCTTATTGACCTGTGTCCGTAATGCATTGATAACGAAGCATGATGTGGAAGTTTGAGAGATTTATCCAGCTGGCTTGGCGCGTTCATTTGAAAGCAGTTTTGGAGGCAACGTTCTGGCCATTTCAACATCGTTCGGATTTTTTAGGCGGGGAGTATATAAAAACAAATGTTACTGGATTAGGATCTTTTAAAAAGACATTTAGACTTTGAAAACCTAAACAATTTGTATATCATTTTAAAAGCTAGCATGGGTAAATGTTATTTCAAAAATATTAGGCCTATTATCTCACAATAATCGACTCCGATCTCACACACTGTTGTGTTGTGTTGTTTACCTCGACCGCTTATCCATGAGTATCATAACCGAAATTCTGTATATCAAGGACGGTCTGTACAACTCAGTGGTAGAGCACTCGCCAAGAAAGCAAGGGGTCCGGGGTTCGAATCCCCGTACAGGCACATGCGTCTGAGATTTTTCTCAGATGTGTGTGCCTGTGCATGTTATAATTGTTCTAGTGCGCGATGCGTGTTTTTTTTCCCCGTGTTTAATGATTCTCACAAAATCTGGAAATATCAGCTTGAACCTTGTAATTTTCAGCTCACAACTTCTCATTCAATCCTTTCGTGCCCTTGGGAATGCAGACTGACTCCCCCATTCCATAAAAGGTCCACCTTTGCCAATTTTTGTGATAAAAAGGTCCACTCCCCCTAAAAAAAGTAAATCCTGCTTAAGACCCTGGGGATGCACCATTTGGTTAAATCATGATTAGTGGGTAAATAAAATGTAATGGCGCAAACTTGCCTTGAAATCTAAGGTGTCTCCCGTATATCTAGAATGAAATCGATGGATATGATGGGTCACAGTGTGGTTTGACTTCCTACTCCCCTATTCCATAAGTGGACCACTTTTTTTTTCAATATTGAAAGAAAACAAAAGCAAAATATCTTCATGATACCCCTTTGCGAGCTTTAAGTGTAAATTGAATTCAATTTAGTTAATAAGTTGTTTTGTAAACTATTGCAAAAACTAAATTCCCATTTCCCCAAAAGGGCAGAAGTCAACTTTTTTGGTGAAATGTGTTGAGAGAAATGAACCCATATGTGGAAAACTTTCACAAGAACGTTACTCTGCTTTGGAAGGTAATGATTTTAAAGGACCGACGGGGCGGGGAAGGGACCGGTTGGGGGGGGGGGGAGTAGGTCCACTCTTACTAAAAAAATGTCCAGCTTTTAAGTACCGCACCCAAAACAAATCCTTGATACATGTCTACCAGATTTCATGACCTCAGTTCAAGCCTACTTTAAATGTCATATTTCAGCATCTTTATTCATCACAAAGATATCTGAAAATAAAGAATAATTTTCAAAATAAGGTTTTTTGGCTAAAAAGGCACTAAAATCTTTATATTTTAGACCACTTTACACTAAAAACTGGCAAAGCACTAAAATCTTGGTCACAGCTTGGGTTTGTTGATTAAAATTCAAGTAAGTTTTAATTTAAAATGTTGAAAAATACAATTTCAGCTAATATTTTTGTCTTTCAATCTGTAGATAAATTGATATCATTGGCAAGAGTAGATTCATCTACCACATGGTACCCAATTAATGTAGACCCACCAATTGCTTAAACAAGTAATTAAAAAAAAAACTATGCCGAGGTCGCCACAGAAACTGAAAGTTTACAAAAAATCGAACGTATAATTTGTTTAAAAATGCGATAGAATATATGAATTGCGAATCACAAAATTTTTCACATAGAATTTTTTTTTAATGATTTGCATTTGTGTGCAGAGTCATATCAAAACAATAAGGGTCACTATTGTCGATGATCATTTTTTAGCTGTTTCAACCATGACGGCAGGGTTTTTTTTTGCCGGCAAAATTAGAAAAAAATGGAAATATACCTGTAGTAAAGTTATTCTACATTTTGTCTTTGTCAGTTGCCTATAAAGTTAAATGAAAATGAATTTCATTTGACAACATTTTAGTTGGCCTAAATGCACTTAAATCTCCCGGGGTGGAGGTTCTCAACAGTTTTTTGGGTATGTTTGGTTGTCTCCTGATTAAAAAAAAAAATGAGCTTCCGAAGCTGATTTGAGGCCCAAAAATTTCCCTCAATTTTCCGCTACTTTGAGGTTTTTTCGGAAAAAAATTGGTAGAATATGGCTTTGGAACATGAAAAGGAGGGTCTCTGAAACTGAAATGGTCCTAAAATGGGGATACTGGAACTGAAAAAGAGCCTGAAAATGAGGGTTTTATAGGCGGCACATACCCATGAACTTCCATTGCAGACACCCCCCTCCATATCAATCTATGCCCTTTATTATCTTTGTTTTTTTAAATCAAAAGTTCTTGCCTCCAGCCATTTCTTACGTATAAAATCTACAGCTTCATACACCGATTCCATAATATAGCGGAAGGCTCTGCAATACTAAGCAGGAATAGAAATGAGAGCATTGTCTTGGCTGACCTATAATCATATCCCAATCAAATCCCTGTCTCAGTGTCAATACTGACCAAGAATTAAGGCAAGCCCTGGATCTAGACTACAGCTAAGACCCACTTTAATGTAGTGATCTCTGTTCAAAAGTAATTGATACATGAATGGTACTCTACTGTATCAAAAAATAACACAAAGGCACACAGAAATTTAAGTTTTGGTACAAGTCCACCATGGCCATGTGGCATTGTGTTTACATCAAGAATGCTTTGTTTACATCTAGCTCTTTGCACCAAAGAGGTTCTATATAGATAGAGAGGCAAAACGTTACGTAATCTTTAGAAATTCATCGTCTCGCATGTTTTGCCGACCACAAAGAAAACATAGAGTACCAACAATAGAAAGCAATGGCTGCCTCCGCTTCTTCCACATACTGTGGGTGCCGCTTTGCATATACACTAATCGGTAGTGATACAAATTGATGTATGTGTTAGAGGTGGCCAGGTGTAATAATAGTGCACCTGGATCATTGTGCTCAGATACTCTTTTTTCTCATAATGCAATGCGCGCTTAGATGAAAAGATGTATTCATTGAGGCGGTTTATTTAAATCAAGACGACTGACGTGTCATGTCATTCGTTATGTGGCCATGGGTAGGACAAAATTTAACCACCCAATAGCACCCAACATCCAACAACTGATATTTTGCCGGATTGTTTGTATCGAATTGACATTATGTGTGTATACAAGCACCCAAACTAATAATTATTCCGTGCACTATTCAAAATGTCAGCGCCCAGCACGGACGACTGGTTTTGAATGGGCTGCACCCCCTTGCTTTGCCTGTCCAGGACATTGTGACTTCAACAAGTTGAGAAGAAGTTTGTGGGTGAGTTATTGTAACAGATCAGTAAAAAGACGAGTTAATGAAGAGTGTATGGCAAGTTGGTGGAACTGGAAATGGTAAAACATTCTACTTGTATTGCTCCCAGAAATGTTACCTCAACTGACCCCTTTCATCTGAAATGACCTTAAGTAGAAATGCAATCCCTTCCATTATTTGACTTTCACCCTTTTCATATACCTCTTGCTCACCGTAGTATAACTCTACATGTCCTGATCAAATTTCTTACCTACAACTATCCTATTTGTCACGTGCCCTTTATCTAATCCCTGCAACAATATAACCAAACTCCTATTTCCCAGCCAGTCTTGGCAGAGACTAAAATCAAAGAAACACGGTTCAACTTTCCAAGACCCTTAAAACCTGCGATGATTTTGTTCGATGTCTGAAATTGCATCGCATTGCACACCCAACACTAAAGCTCCAAAATTAATAGCAGTAAGTAGATCATTTTCACAAGAGAAAAACATTTAATGAAAATCTGCTGTGATGACATCATAGAGCTAAAGCTATGTAACTCTATGAAGACATAGACTTCAATGCAGAATCGAGCATAGTGGTTTTTATAGCCGAGGTCCTAGGGACCAGGGACCTCGGCAAAAAAGGACTCAAAAGATATGGTGAAATGAATAAAAGTAGAAAACTGCCCAAAATCTAGCTTTTCAACACATATTATTATGACTGTTAGTTATAGCAAACACCCTTATTTTCATTTCATTTTCCACTGTCTTCAATTTAAATGCAAGACTTGCTTAAAAAAAATCTAGGCTCCTTGTTATCATTCTTATGTTTCTGCAGCGTCAGCCGCCGTCGTCTGCTTTAGTTTACCTACTGGACGCATGTCGGCGCTATTCCCCATGTAGTAATTTTGATGACCTGCAGCGTTACATCGTTCACCGTATAAAATAGGCGAAGTGTCCGATCTTATTGTCTGGTATCTTTGATTTCACTGAACCAACCCAGAGGATGTATTGTCATTCCCACAATGCATCATTTTGGGAAATCTCTCTCTCCTCATATGTCATGGGATCCAACAAAAATCCTATTCTTAACACATAAAACGTGCCTTTTATGCTCATTTAGCCATAAAAGCATTAGGGAATTTTTAAGCATGATCATGAATTTCCCTTTCGGTTCTTAAAGGCTTGTTTCCGATTTTAATGTGAATCGTGTTTTCTCTACTGGATATGATAGCCTGGCACCTGCACTTTCACATACACACCCATCAATACCTGTGGAAACAACCTTGCGGTTTGATGGTAAAAGCAATATGTTATGTTGTAAAGTTCTATTCAATCTGTGCTAATATTCATTGTTAACCCTAAAATGCAGTTTTTTTCGTTTATATCATGGGAATAAAATGGATTTGAGGGCTCAAATTTCAGGACACAATGAGAAAAATACAGCCGGCCTTTCATCTGATATCAAATCGTACTACTACTTCCGGGTAAATTCAGGGGGTCCCAAAGACATTCGTGACACTCAACCTTTAAACTTTGGAACACTTTTATCCTAAGTACTGACTGCGTTTAGTACAGAACAGGAAAGGCACATTGCAATGCATCATGGATTGATTCAAAACACCCTCTGGAACCCCAACAGTTGACCTATCGTATTTTACTTGGCAAATTCGATCGCTTTGTATTGAAAAATCGTAATTTCGTATTTTCTGTCCCGTAAGTAGACAAAAAATAACAACACAGTGCAATTGGCAGCACGGTGATCCTAGCCGGATATTGGACATTGGATTATGGATATTCAAAAAAAAAATGTTGCACCTCAAGAAACTGCAAGTGCTTAGTTGGCATTTCATGCCAATATTTTGAGGTCATTTCGAGGTCATTTAAGGTCAAATCATTTCATTATTGTGTTATGTCCCTGAAACTCGGTGGGTGTAATCAACATTTGATGCCAAATATCGGAAGGTCTTTTCGAGGGTCATCAGGGTCATCTAAGGTCAAATTGTTAAATATTGTTTTATGTCCCTAGAAACTCGGTGGTGAAATCAACATCGGATGCCAAATCAAACCAATTCATTAATATCAAAGAAACTACAATTCATACCTAATGCGTGGTGTAAAAATTTGATCCTATAACATATTTTTATTTTCGCAGAATTGATTCCAAAGAGTAAGTTATGTACAGGAAACTTTCAAGAAATTTGCCCATGCCGTTTGGAAGATTGGGCCCCACATCGTGCTTAAAACTCAAAAGAAAACACACACAAATTCATATGCAAATGCTATATTTAAAAATTTAAAAATTGAATCCTATAACATCTTTTTATTCCTCCTATAAATGGATCCAAAGACATACTCTACTCCCCGAGAGACTTTACCGAAATTTTGTCCCACGGTGCCCGTTTGAAGTTTGAGGCCCTTTCATCTTTATAATATATAAAATCATACTAATTCATACCACAATGATATTAAAAAAATTCGTCAAAAACTGCAAGTGCTTATTGGCATTTCATGCCAAATATTTTGAGGGTCATTTCGAGTTCCCATTTAAGGTCAAATCATTACATATTGTGTTTAGTGTCCATGAACCTCGGTGGGTGTAATCAACATTTGATGCCATATCTGGAAGGTCTTTCGGGCCATCAGGGGTCTCTAAGGTCAAATTGTTTAATATTGTTTTATGTCCATAGACTCGGTGGTGAAATCAAATGATGCCAAATAAAACCAATTCATTAATAATCAAAAAAAATTACACACAATTTCAATCCGAATGCTTGAGTGTGTAAAAATGGATCCTATAACATAATTTTTATTTTCGCAAGACAATTGATTCCAAAGATATAAGTTAATGTACTGGAAACTTTCAAGAAATTTGCCCATGCCGTTTGGAAGACTGGGCCCCACATCGTGTGCTTAAAAATCAAGAAACACACAAATTCTATGGCAAGCTATATTTAAAAATTGGAATCCTATAAACATTTTTTTATTTCTATGACATGGATCCCAAGACATACTCTACTCCCCGATAACTTTACAGAAATTTGCCCCAGCCGTTTCGAATTGAGGCCCGGATCAATCTTTATACTATAGAAAATACATACAAATTCCTTCCAAATGATATAAAAACATTGCAGTCCACGAAACTGCAAGTGCTCTTGTTGGCATTTCATTCCAAATATTTTGTGAGGGTCATTTCGAGGTCCCTTTAAGGTCAAATCATTACATATTGTGTTATGTCCATGACACTTCGGTGGGTAATCCAACATTTGATGCCAAATATCTGAAGGTCTTTTTGTGCGCAATCAGGGTCATCTAAGGTCAATTGGTTAAATATTGTTTTATGTCCATGAAACTCGGTGGTGAAATCAACATCGGATGCCAAATAAACCATTGTCAAAAACCAATTCTTAATAAATCAATAAAATCACACAATTTCATACCTAATGCTGTGTGTAAAAAAATGATCCTCATAACATATTTTTATTTTCGCAAGAAATTGATTCCAAAGAGTAGTTCATGTACAGAACTTTCAAAAATTTGCCCATGCCGTTGGAAGATTGGCCCCACATCGTGCTTAAAAATCAAATAAAAACCCACAAATTCATATCCAATTCTATATTTAAAAATTGGTCCTATAATACCTATTTTTAGTTTCCTCAAAATGGATCCCAAAGACATACTCTAATCCCCGAGAGACTTTACAGAACTTGCCCCACGCCCGTTAGAAGTTTGAGGGCACGTAGCATGCTTTATAATATAGAAAATACATAAAAGATTCATTCCAAATGATATTAAAAACATGCAGTCAAGAACTGCAAGTGTTAGTTGGCATTCATGCCAATATTTTGGAGGTAATTTCGAGGGTCATTTAAAGGTAACATTTACATATTGTGTTTGTCCCTGAAACTCGGGGGTGTAATCAACCATTTGATGCCCAAATATCTGGAAGGTCATTTTCGAGGTCATTCAGGGGTCATCTAAGGTCAAAATTGTAAATATTGTTTTATGGTCCCATGAAACTCGGTGGGTGTGAATCAAAATCGGAGCCAAATAATAAAACCCATTCATTAATAATCAAAGAAAGAAAATACACACACTTTCATACCTAATGCTGTGTTGTAAAAAAATGGATCATATAAACATATTTTATTTTAGCAAGAAATTGATTCCAAAGATTTAATGTACAGGCAACTGTCAAGAAAATTTGCCATGCCGTTTGGAAGATTGGGCCCCACATCGTGCATAAAAATAAAGAACCACACAAATTAAATCAATGCTATATTTAAAAATGGATCATATAACATTTTATTTCCTCATGAAAATGGATCCCAAAAGGACATACTCTAATTTTCCCCGAGAGACTTTACAGAAGAAATTTGCCCACGCCGCTTGGAAGATTGGCCCGTATCATGCTTTATATATAGAAAATACCATACAACTTCATTCCAAAATGATATTAAAAACATTGCAGTTCAAGAAAGAAAGGCAAGTGTGTAGTTGGCATTTCATGCCAAATAGTTTTGGAGGTCATTTGAGGGTCATGTAAGGTCAAATCATTACATATTGTGGTTTGTCCATGAAACTCGGGGGGTGTAATCACATTTGATGGCCAAAATATCTGGAAGGTCTTTTCGAGGCCCATCAGGGGGTCATATCAGGTCAAAATTGTTAAATATTGGTGTTATGTCAGCCTGAAAAATCGGTGGGTGTGAATTTGAAATCAACATCGATGCCCAATAAAACCACTTCATTAATAATCAACGAAAGAAAATAACAAAATTTCATACCTAAATGCTGTGTGTAACAAATGGATCCTATAACATTTTTTATTTTCGCAAGAAATTGATTCCAAAAGATGTTAATGTACAGGAAACTTTCAAGAAATTTGCCCATGCCGTTTTGGAAGATTGGGCCCACATCGTGCTTAAAATCAAAGAAAACACACAATTCATCCCCACTGCTATATTTAAAAATTGGATCCTATAAAATTTTATTTCCTTCATGAAATGGATCCCAAAGACATACACTAATCCTCGGGAGACTTACAGAAATTTGCCCACGCCCCGTTTAGAAGTTTGAGGCCGTTATCCTGCTTATCATATAGAAAATAATACAAATTCATTCAAATGATATTAAAAACATTGCAGTCAAGAAACTGCAAGTGTTTAGTTGGATTCATGCCAAATATTTTGGATGTCATTTCGAGGTCATTAGGTCAAATCATTAACATATGGTGGTTATGTCCATTGAAACTCGGTGGGGTGTAATCAACATTGATGGGACAAAATATCTGACAGGTCTTTCGAGGCCATCAGGGGTCATTAAGGTCAAATTGTTAAAATGTGTTTTATGTCCATGAAACTCGGGTGGTGAATGAAATCAACATCGGATGCCAAAAAAACCAATTCATTAATAATCAAAGGAAATACACACAATTTCATACTCCATGCTGTGTGTAAAAAAATGGATCCTATAACATAACAAATATCTGGAAGGGTCTGTTCGAGGTCATAAGGGGTCATCTAAGGTCAAATGTTTAAATATTGTTTATGTCCATGAAACTCTGTGGGTGTGGTAAACATCAAACATCGTATGCCAAAAAAACAATTCATTAATAATCAAAGGAAAAATCAAAATTTCATACCTAATGCTGTGTTGTAAAAAATGGATCCTATAACCTATTTTTATTTTCGAAGAAATTGATTCCAAAGATGTAATGTACAGGAAACTTTCAAGAAATTTGCCCATGCCGTTTGGGAGATTGGGCCCCACATCGGGCTTTAAAAATCAAAAGACCAAACACACAAATTCATATTCCATATGCTATATTAAAAATTGGATCCTATAACCTATTTTATTTCTCATGAAATGGAATCCCAAAGGGACTACATACTCTAATCCTCCGAGAGCCTTTACAGAAATTTGACCCCACGCCGTTAGTTTAGAAGTTTGAGGCCCGTATCATGCTTTATATAGAGAAAATACATAAACATTCATCCAAATGTATAAAAAAAATTGCAGTCAAGAAAACTGCAAGTGCTTAGTTGGCATTCATGCCAAATATTTGGAGGTCATTTCGAGGCATTTAAGGTCAAAGTAATTACATATGTGTTATGTCCATAAACCTCGGTGGGTGTAATCAACACTGTGATGACAAATATATGGAAGGTCCTTTTCGGAGGCCCATCAGGGGTCATCTAGGGTTACAATTGTTAAATATTGTTTATGTCCATGAAACTCTGTGGGTGAACATCAACATCGGATGCAAAATAAAAACCAATTAGTAATAATCCAAGGAAATTACACAACAATTTCATACATAATGCTGGTGTTAAAAATAAGGGATCCTATAACATTCACAACAATATCTGGAAGGTCTTTTCGAGGCCCTAAGGGTCATAGAAGGTCAAATGTTAAATATTGTTTTATGTCCATGAAACTGGTGGGTGAACTGAAAATCAATCGGATGCCCAATAAAACCATGCATTAATAATCAAAGAAAATACAACACAATTTCAGACCTAATGCTGTGTGATAAAAAATTTGATCCTATAACATATTTTATTTCGCAAGAATTGATTCCCAAAGATGTAAGTTAATTGTCAGGAAACTTTCAAGAAATTTGCCATGCCGTTTGACGAATTGGGCCCCCACATCGTTGCTTAAAAATCAAAGAAAAAACACAAAGTCATTATCCAAGCTATATTTAAAAATTGGTCCTATAACATATTTTTATTTTCCTCATGAAATGGATTCCAAAGACATACTCTAATCCCCGAGAGGACTTTAACAAGAAATTTGCCCACGCTCGTTAAGAGTGTGAGGCCCGTATCAGCTTTATTATAATATAGAAAATACATACAAATTCATCCAATGATATAAAAACATTGCAGTCAAGAAAGAAACGGCAAGTGCTTAGTGGCATTTATGCACAAAAATATTTTGGAGGTCATTTCGAGGTCATTTAAGGTCAAATTCATACATATTGCTGTTATGTCCATGAACCTCGGTGGGTGTTAATCAACATGATGACAAATATCTGGAAGGTCTTTTCGAGGCCATCAGGGGGTCGGCTCACTAAGGTCAAATTGGTTAAATATTGTTGATGTTCCTGAAAACTCGGTGGTGCAATCACATCGGATGCCAAATTCAACCAATCATTAATAATCAACGAAAAATTAAACACAATTTCATACCTAACTAATGCGGTGTGTAAAAAATGGATCCTAAACATATTTTTATTTTCGCAAGAAATTGCATTCCAAAGATGTAAGTTAATGTACAGGGAAAACTTTCAAGAAATTTGCCCCATGCCGTTGAAGAATTTGGCCCACATCGTGCTTCTTTAAAAATCAAAGAAAAACAAACACATTCCATATCCAATGCTATATTAAAAAAATTGGATCCTATATAACATATTATATTTCCTCATGAAATGGATCACAAAGACAACTCTACATCACCGAGAGATTTACAGAAACTTGCCCACGCCCCGTTAGAAGTTTGAGGCCCCGTATCATGCGTTATAATATAGAAAATACCTACAAATCATTCTCAACATGATATAACCACATTGCAGTCAAGAAACTGCAAGTGGCTATGGGGGTAATAGCGGAACGGAAAAAAGGAGGGGCCGCTTTTTCGTAGGGAATGGAGAGGTCAAGTAAGGTCAAATTCATTAAATATTGTGTTTATGTCATGAAACTCGGTGGGGTAATCAACAATTTGAGGCCACATATTTGGAAGGTCTTTTCGAGGCCATCAGGGGTCATCTAAGGTCAAATTGTAAATAGGGTTTATGTCCATGAAACTCCGTGGTGAAATCAACATCGGATGCAAACTAAAACAAATGCATTAATAACAAAAGAATATACACACAATCATACCTAACTGTGCTGTGTGTAAAAAATGGATCCTAAACATATTTTTATTTCGCAAGGAAATGATTCCAAAGATGTATGTACAAGGACTTTCAGAAATTTGCCAATGCCGTTTGGAAGTTAGGGCCCCACAATCGTTGCTATTAAAAAATCAAAGAAAACACACAAATTCATATTCCCAATGCTATATGAAAAATTGGATCCTATAACATATTTTATGCCTCATGAATGGAGTCCCAAGGAAATAGTCTAATCCACATGAGGCTTTACAGAAATTTGCCCCCACGCCGTTGAGAAGTTTTGAGCCCCGTTATCATGCTTTATAATATCGAAAAGACCATTACAAAATTCATTCCAAAATATATTAAAAACATTGAGTCAAGAAAACTGCAAGTGCTTAGTGGCATTTCATTGCCAAATATTTGGAGGTCATTTCGAGGGGTTTCATTTAAGGTCAAATCATTACATATTGTGTTATTGTCAATTGAACGCGGTGGGTGTATCAAACATTGATGACAAATATCTGGAGGTATTTTCGGGGCCATCAGGGGTCATCTAAGGTCAAAATTGTTAAATATTGTTTTATGTCCTGCAAAAAACTCGTGGGTGAATCAACAATCGGATGCCAAATAAAACCAATTCATTAATAATCAAAGGAAATACACACATTTCATACCTAATGCTTGTGTGTAAAAAATGGATTCTATAACATAACAAATTCTGAAGGTCTTTTCGGGCCATCAGGGGTCATCTAAGTTCAAATTGTTAAATATTGTTTTATGTCCACGAAACTCGGTGGTGAAATCAACATGGATGCCAAATAAAAACCCCAATTCATTAATAATCAACAGAAAATACACACAATTTTCATACCTAAGGCTGTGTTGGAAAAAATGGATCCTTACATATTTTTATTTCGCAAGAAAAGAAAATTGATCAAAGATGTAAGTTAATGTCAGAAACTTTCAGAAATTTGCCCAGGCCGTTTGGAAGATTGGGCCCCACTTCGTGCTTAAAAATCTAACGAGAAAAAACACACAAATTCATATCCAATGCTATATTTAAAAAATTGGATCATAAAACATATTTTATTGCCTCATGAAAAGGATCCCCAAGAAGTACTCTAATCCCCGAGAGACTTTTTACAGACGAAATTTGTTGCCCACGCCGTTTGAGTTGAGGCCAGTATCATGCTTGATTAATATGAAAATACAACACATTCATGCCAAATGATATTAAAACATTGCAGTCAGAAACTGCAATGTGCTTAGTTGGCATTCATGCCAAAATATTTTGGAGGTCATTTACGAGTTCAGTTAAGGTCAAAATCATTACATATTGTGTTATTCCATGAAACTCGGTGGTTGTAATCAACATTGATGCCAATACTGGAAGGTCGTTTCGAGGCCATCAGGGTCATCTAAGGTCAAATTGTTAAATATGTTTAATGTCCATGAAAACTCGGTGGGTGAAATCAACATCGGATGCCAAATAAAACCAATTCATTAATAATCAAAGAAAAGACCACACCAATTTCATACCTAATGCGTGTGTAACAAAATTGGATCCTATAACATATTGGTATTTTCGCAAGAAAAGAGAAATTGATCCAACGATGTAAGGTTAATGACAGGAAACTTTCAAGAAGAATTTGGCCCATGCCGTGTGGAAGATTGGGCCCCACACCGTGCTTAAAAATCAAAGAACAACCCCAAATTCATATCCAATGCTATATTTAAAAATTGGGATCTATAAACATATTTTTATTCCTCTGAAAAATGGACCCAAAGACATAACTCTCATCCCGGGAGAGACTTTACAGAAATTTGCCACGCCGTTTAGAAGTTTTTGAGAACAGTTATCATGCTTTCCTTCATATAGAAAATACATACAAATCCATTCCAAATGATATTAAAAACCATATGCAGTCAAGAAACTGCAAGTGCCTTAGTTGGCATTTCATGCCAAATATTTTGGGGGGGGGGGGTATTTCGAGGTCCATTAGGTCAATCATTACATATTGGTTATGTCCAGAAACTCGGTGGGTGTAAATCAACATTGATGACAATATCTGGAAGGTCTTTTCGAGGCCATCGGGGGTCATCTAAGGTCAAATTGTTAACTATTGTTTTATGTCCATGAAACTCGATGGGTGTATTCAACATTTCAATACTTTAATTTTTGCAAATAAAAACAATTCATTAATAATCAAAGGAAAATAAACAAATTTCATACCTAATGCTGTGTGTAAAAAATGGACTATAACATATTTTTATTTTCGCAAGAAATTGATTCCAAAGGTAAGTTAATGTACAGGAAACTTTCAAGGAAATATTGACATGCCTTTTGGAAGATTGGGCCCCAAATAGTGCTTAAAATCAAAGAAGAAAAGAAAACACACAAATTCATATCCAATGCTATATTTAAAAATTGGATCATATAACACATATTTTATCATCATGAAAGGAGCCAAAGACATACGCTAATACCCGAGAGACTTTACAGAAATTTGCCCACGCCGCTTTAGCAGTTTGAGGCCCGTATCATGGCTTTATAATAATAGAAAATATACAAAGTCATTCCAAATGATATTAAAAACATTGCGTCAGAAAACTTGCAAGTGCGTAGTTGGCATTTTCATCAAAATATTTTGGAGGTCATTTCGAGGTCATTTAAGGTCAAATCATTACTATTGGGTCTGTCCAGAATGAAACTCGGTGGGTGTAAATCACATTTGATGCAAATATCTGGAAGTCTTTTCGAGCCATCAGGGGTCATCTAGGTCAAATTGTTAAAGTATTGTTAGGTCCATGCACTCGGTGGGTGAAATAAAACATCGGATGCCCAACTCACACCAAGTCATTAATAATCAAAGAAAATACACAACAATGTCATACCTATGCTGGGTGGTAAAAAATGGATTCTATAACATATTTTTATTTTCGAAAGAAATTGATTCAAAGTTTAAATGATACAGGAAACTTTCAAGGAGAAAAATTTGCAAGCGTTTGGAAGATGGGGCCCCACATCGTGCTAAAATCAAAGAAAAAACACACAAATTCATATCCAATGCTATATTTAAAATTGGGATCCTTATAACATATTTTATTTCCTCATGAAATGGAACCCAAAGACATACTCTAATCCCCGAGAGACTTTACAGAAATTTGCCCACGCCGTTTAGAAGTTTGAGGCCCGTATCATGCTTTATAATATCGAAAATACATACAAATTCTGCCAAATGCTATTAAAGAAAAATTGCAGTCAAGAAGGAAACTGCAAGTGTTACGTGCGTAGTTGGCCTTTATGCCAAAATTTTGGAGGTCATTTCGGGTCTTAGGTCAAATCATTACATATTGTGTTAGTCCATAAACCTCGGTGGGTGTAATCAACATTGATGACAAATATCTGGAGGGTCTTTTGAGGCCATCAGGGGGCAATCATAAGGTCAATGTTAAAATTGTTTTATGTCCATGAAACTAGGTGGGTGAAGTCAACGATCGGATGCAAAAAAACCAATTCATTAATAATCACAGAAAATACACAAATTTCATACCTAATGCTGTGTTGTAAAAAAAAGGGGATTCCTATAACTAACCCAAATATCTGGAAGGTCTTTTCGATGCCTCCAGGGTCTCTAACGTCAAATTGTTAAATATTGTTTTATGTCCATTGAATAGTGGGTGAAATCACATCGGTGCCAAAATAAACCAATTCTTAATAATCAAAGAAAATACACACAAATTTAATACCTAATGCTGTGTTTGTAAAAAATGGTGGGATCTTCAACATATTTTATTTTCGCAGAAATTGATTCCAAAGATTTAAGTTAATGTACAGGAAACTTTTCAAGAAATGTGCCCAGTGCCGTTTGGAAGATTGGGCCCCACATCGGCTTAAAAACCTCAAAGAAAACACACAAATTCATATCCAAGGCTCTATTTAAAATTGGATCCTATAACATATTTGTTTTCCTCATGAAATGGATCACAAAGACATACTCTAATCCCGAGAGACTTTACAGAAATTGGCCCACGCCGTTTAGAAGTTGAGGCAGTTATACATGTTTATTTAAATAGAAAAATACATACAAATTCATCAAAAGATATAAAAAACATTGCAGTCAAGAAACTGCAAGTGCTTAGTTGGCATTTCATGCCAAATTTTTGGAGGTCATTTCAGGTCATTTAGGTCAAATCATTACATATTTGTATGTCCATGAAATCGGTGGGTGAATCACATTTGATGCCAAATATCTGGAAGGTATGTTCGATGCCATCAGGGCGTCATCTAAGGGGTCAAATTGTTAAATTATTGTTTTAATGTCCAAAAATTTATCTGGAATAGCACAATTTTACAATTTCAAATTAAAAACAAGTCAAAAACATAAGAAAATACACACAATCATACCTAAATGCTGTGTGTAAAAATGGATCCTATAACCTATTTGTATTTTCGCAAAGAAATTGATTTCCAAAGATGTAAGTTAATGTACAGGAAAACTTTCAAGAAATTTGCCCATGCCGTGTGGAAGATTGGGCCCCACATCGTGCTTAAAAATCAAAGGGAAAAACACCACAAATTCGATCAATGCTAAATTTAAAAATTGGGATCCTATACATATTTTTATTTCCCTCATGAAAGGGATCCCAAAGACATACTCTAATACCAGAGGAGGACTGTACAGAAATTTGCCCACGCCGCTTGGAAGATTGAACCCGTATCATGCTTTAAATATAGAAAATCAATACAAATTCATTCCAAATGATATTAAAAACATGGCAGTCAAGAAACTGCAAGTGCTTAGTTGGCAATTGATGCCAATATTTTGGAGGTAATGTCGAGGTCATTAAGGTCAAATCATTACAATTGTGTTATGTCCATGAAACTCGGGTGGGGGTATGCAACATTGGATGCCAAATATATGGAAGGTCTTTGCGAGGCCATCAGGGGTCATCCAAGAGTCCAAATTGTTTAATATTGGTTTATGTCCATGAAACTCGGGTGGGTAATACATGGGATGCCAAATAAAACAAATTCATACTAATCAAAGGAAAACACACAATTTCATACTAATGCTGTGTGTAAAAAAGGATACCTATAAACATATTTTTATTTTCGCAAGAAATTGATTCCAAAGATGTTAAGTAATGTACAGGAGGAAACTTTCAAGACATTTTGCCCATGACGTTTGGAGATTGGGCCCCACATCCGGTCTTAAAAATCAAAGAGGAAAACCACACAAATTCATATCAATGCTATATTTAAAAATGTATCCATAAAATATTTTATTCTCATGAAATGGATCCCAAAGACATACCTCTAATCCCCGAGAGGGACTTTACAGAAATTTGCCCACGCCGCTTTAGACGTTTGAGGCCGTATCATGCTTTATAATATAGAAAATACAACAATTCATTCCCAAATGATATAAAAAATTGCAGTCAAGAAACTGCAAGTGCTTTAGTTGGATTCATGCCAAATATTTGGAGGTCATTTTCGAGGTCATTTAAGGTCAAATCATTTACATATTGTTTATGTCCATGAAACTCGGTGGTTGTGTAATTAATTTGATGACCAAAATCTAATCAAGTATCTGATTTGCACAAGTTGTAATATTAAAATAACAAAATTGTTAAAATATTGTTTTATGTCCATGAAACTCGATGGGTGTTGAAATAACATCGGATGCCAAAAAATAAACCCAAATTTCATTAATAATTTAAGAAAATTACACCCCAATGTTTTTCATAACTAATGCTGTGTGTAAAAAATGGATCCTATAACATATTTTTTATTTTCGCAAGGAAATTGATTCCAAAGATGTAATGGACAGGAACACTTTCAAAGAAATTTGCCCATGCGTTTGGAAGATTGGGCCCCACATCGGCTTAAAATCAAGAAAAACACAACAAAAATTTCATATCCAATGCTATATTTAAAAAAATTGGATCCTAAAACTATTTTGATTTCCTAATGAAAGGGATTCCCAAAGACATACTCTAATCCCCGAGAGACTTTTTACGAAATTTGCCCACGCCGTTTAGAAGTTTGAGGCCCGTATCATGCTTATAATATAGAAAATTACACATACAAATGCCATTCCAAATGATATTAAAAACATGCAGTCAAGAAAACTGCAAGTGCTTCTTAGTTGGCATTTCATGCAAAAATTTTTGGAGGTCATTTCGAGGTCATGAAGGTCAAATCATTACATATTGTGTTATGTCCATTGAAACTCGGTGGGGTAATCAAAATTTGAGCCAAATATCTGGAAGGTCTTTTCGAGGCCATCAGGGGTCATTCAACGGATTCCACATTGTTAAGAATATTGGTATGTCCATGAAACTAGGTGGGTAAAATCAACATGGATGCAAATAAACCAATTTCATAAAATCAAAGAAAAAATTACCAAAACCAATTTCATACCTAATTTGCTTGTGTGTACAAAATGGAGATCCTATAACCATATTTTATTTTCGCAAGAAAAGAAATTGATTCCAAAGATGTAATGTACAGGAAAGTTCCAAGAAATTTGCCCATGCCGATTTTTGGAGATGGGCCCCACATCGTGCTTTAAAAATCAAAGGAAGAAAACCACAAATTCATATCCACTGCTATAGTTTAAAAAAATTGGATCCTATACATATTTTTATTTCCTCATTGAAATGGATCCCAAAAGACATACTCAATCCCGAGAGACTTTACAGGAATTTGCCACGCCGTTAGAAGTTTGAGGCCCGTATCATGCTTTAATAATATAGAAAACATACAAATTCATCCAAATGGATATTAAAAAAACCATTGCAGTTCCAGAAACTGCAAGTGACTTAGTTGCATTTCTGCCAAATATTGTGGAGGTAATTTCGAGGGTCCATTAAGGTCAAATCACTTCCATAGTGTGTTATGTCCATGAAAACTCGAGTGGGTGTGAATTGTAATCAACATTGATGCCCAAATATCTGGGAAGGTCTTTTCGGGCCATCAGGGGTATCTAAGGTCAAATTGTTAAATATGTTTGATCGTCCATTTTTTTTTTTTTTTTTGGGGGAACTCGGTGGGTGAAATCAACATCGGAAGCCAATAAAACCAATCAGTAATAAAAATCAAAGGAAATTACACACAATTTCATACCTAATGCTTGTGTTGTTAAAAAGGAATCCTATAACATATTTTTATTTCGCAAGAATTGATCCAAAGATTTGTAAGTTAATGTACAGGAAACGTTCAAGAAATTTGCCCATTCCATTTGGAAGATTGGGCCCCAAATCGTGCTTAAAAAATCAAAGAAAACACACAAATTCATATCCCAATGCTATATTTAAAATTGGATCTATAACATATTTTTATTTCCTCATGAAATGGATCACAAAGACATACTATAATCCCGAGAGACTTACAGAAATTGCCCACGCCGTTTAGAAGGTTTGAGGCCAGTTCATGCTTATACTATAGGAAAATACATACAAATTTCATTCCAAATATCAAAAAAACTTGCAGTCAAGAAACTTGCCAAGTGGCTTTAGTGGAATTTCATGCCAAATATTTTGGAGGTTCATTTCGGGTCATTTAAGGTAAAAATCATTACATATTGTGTTATGTCCCATGAAACACGCGGGGGTGTAATCAACATTTGATTGCCAAAATATCTGGAAAGGTCTTTCGAGCCATCAGGGGCATCTAAGGTCAAAATTGTTAAATATTGTTTTATGTCATGAAACTCGGGGGTGGGGGGGTGAAAGAAATCAACATGGGATGCCAAATAAACACTTCATTAATAATCAAAGAAAAATACAAACAATGTCATACAATGCTGTGGGTAAAAAAATGGATCCTATAAACATATGGTATTTTCGCAGAAATTGATTCCAAAGCTGTAAGTTAATGTACAGGAGACTTTCAAGAAATTTGCCATGCCGTTTGGAAAGTTGGGCCCCACATCGTGCTCTTTAAAAAATCAACAGAAAACACACAAATTAATATCCCATGCTATATTATAAAATTGAGATCCTATAACATATTTGTTTCCTCATGAAAAGGATCCCCAAGAAGTACTCTAATCCCCGAGAGACTTACAGAAAATTGGCCACGCCGTTAGAAGTTGAGGCGCCGTATCATGCTTTATAATATAGAAAAATAATACAAATTCATTCCA
This sequence comes from Ophioderma brevispina, assembly GCA_023653785.1. NCBI lineage: Eukaryota > Metazoa > Echinodermata > Ophiuroidea > Amphilepidida > Ophiodermatidae > Ophioderma > Ophioderma brevispina. The sequence continues at coordinate 52,926 of JAMKCH010042920.1, forward strand.
AATGATATTAAAAAATTGCAGATAAAGAAACTGCAAGGTGCGTAGTTGGCATTCATGCCAATTTGGAGGTCATTTCGAGGTCATTTAAGGCAAATCATTACCATATTGTGTTATGTCCATGTGAAACTCGGCTGGGTGGAATCAACATTTGCTACCAAAATCTGGAAGGTCTTTTCGGGCCATCAGGGGTCACTATGGTCAAATTGTTTAAAGATGTTTGGAGGTCCATGAAACTCGGTGGGTGAAATCACATCGGATGCCAACTACAACCAATCATAATAATCAAAGAAAGAAAATACACACAATTTCATACCTATGCTGTGTGTAAAAAATGGAGCCTATAACATATTTTTATTTCGACAAGAAATTGATTCCAAAGATGTCAGTTAATGTTACAGGAAACTTCAAGAAAATTGACATGCCGTTTGGAAGATTGGGCCCCACATCGTGCTAAAAATCAAAGAAAACACACAATTCATATCCAAATGCTATATTAAAAGTGGATCATATAAAATATTTTTATTTCCTCATGAAATGGATCACAAAGAATACTCTAATCCCCGAGAGACTTTACAGAAAATTTCCCACGCCGTTTAGAGTGTGAGGCCGTTATATGTTTAAATATAGAAAAATACATAACAATTCTTCCAATGATATAAAACATTGCAGTCAAGAAACTGCAAGTGCTTAGTTGGCAGTTGATGCCAAATGTTTTGGAGGTCATTTCGAGGTGCATTAAGGTCAAATCATACATATTGTGTTATGTCCATGAAACTCGGGTGGGTGTATGCAAATTATTTTGCCACAAATTATATGGAAGGGACTTTTCGAGGCATTAATCAGGGGTCATAAGGTCACAATGTTAAATATGTTTTATGTCCATGAAACTCGGTGGTGTGTGAAATCAAATCGGAGGGCCAAATATAAACCAATTCATTCATATCAAAGAAAAGTACACACAATGTCATGACCTAATGCTGGTTTTTGTGTAAAAAATGGATCCTATAAATATTTTATTTTCGCAAGCAAAATGATTCCAAAGATGTAAGTACAGGAAACTTTCACGAAATTTGCCCAGCCGTTATTGGAAGATTGGGCCCCACATCGTGCCTTAAAAATCAAAGAAAACACACAAATCATATCCAGCTATATTTAAAAATTGGATCCATAAACACTATTTTATTTACTCATTGAAATGGATCCCAAAGACTACTCTTAATCCCCGCCGAGAGCCTTTACAGAAATTTGCCCACGCCGCTTCGAAGATTGAGGCCCGTATCATGCTTTATAATATAGAAACTACATACAATTCATTCCAAATGATATTAAACATTGCAGTAAGAAACTGCAATGCCTAGTTGGCCTTTAATGCCAAATATTTTGGAGGTCATTCGAGTCATTTTAAGGTTCAAATCCTACATATGGTTATGTCAGTGAAAACTCGAGTGGTGTATATCAACCTTTGATGACAAATATCTGGAAGGTCTTTTCGATGCCATCAGGGCTGCATCTTAAGGTCAACTTGTAAATATTGTTTTATGTCCATGAACCTCGGTGGGTGGATGAATGTGGATATCAACCATCGGATGCCAAATAAAACCAATCTT